>CAJDSM010045570.1:0-17450 GCA_903981925.1 Ostrea lurida
TCTGATTTCGATTAAAATGAAGCATCCCCTACCCCAAGATATTTGGTATTTTTAAAACTACATTATTGATATTTAATCTAAGATCTGTTCAGCGCTTATACATTGTCGTCTTAAATTCTAAATTTCGCCTCTGTACATACGACATGTGATCACGTAACAATTTTAATTTATCCATTTCATCATGTAACATTTTACACAACCAAAAAAAACTTTAATATAAAAATAAAAAAGATCTTACACATTTATAGTCATTATAAATACTACCATGTCCTATGCTTTCAATGTTTATCCTAGATTTTATACAAATATGTATTACATAATTTCTTGCATGGCAAATGTACAGAAATATTCTACCGGAAGAAAAATGTATTTATTTTACATTATCAGAAAAATTCTTAAGGGGAAGTAATTCCATAAAATACAACGGAATCGCTTTCTTCACAACACTAATGTACAAATTATATGCACGCGGAACTAAAGAAACTGTCCTTATCCACTTTTTTCTACGACGTCATTTCTAGCATATATCATTTCCCTTACAAACTATAGTATTTTCACGCCCAAAATCAACAAGCGCTTGGGTCTATTAATTTGAAGTAAGAATTCTTGATTTTGATTGGCTGATTTGGATATTGAATCACGAATTTTGGATTTTGAATCTCTGAATTTCGAAGTTTGGATTTTGAATTTAGAATGTCGAATGAGCCTTCTGGGCTTTCGTATAAAACTATATGTCCCGACCACGTAATTTGTTGCGAGACATAAAAACAGTATCAATAACAACATTAAATTTATATAATGCTAAGAGACAGGTGGGTGGGTGGTTGAGGGTCTGCTGCACGAGAGCAGCAAATTCTCGAATAAACTTGTACACAGGTAGAATTATTCCAGTCACAGCATGATAGTTGACCTTTGCGAGTGTGCGACATGTTCATACCATGATCACCATATTACTCATCGATTGGCCGTTTGATCTCAATAAAATGAAAACTGCTTTACATATCAAACACAATATCCGACAATGCCCCCGTTTTCACTGACCAATCGAATTGAATGGCCTTTTTACGAAAATAGAACATTGACGGACCACGGGAGAGTTCTCGTAAACAACCATTCAATGCGATTTGTCAGTCCTACTTGGGGCATGGTCGGGTACTTGGTTTGGTATGCAAATAGAGTTCATTTCATTGAAATGAAACCGCCAATCGATGGGTAACAGGAAATCTCGCATACTTACAAAGGTCAACTATCATGCTTTTACTGGAATAATTCTAACCTTTGATGTCAGTTTTCACATTCAATCAAGGTTAGCTGTAAATATAATCGCCGACGATTCAATACAAATTCACGTGTTTACTGTTGTATATAACATGCTTTCAAATTCACTGCGTATTTCATAGCTTAGATAACATTTTTAAAGTACTAGGCAGCATCAGATATTGCATTAAGCAACAAGAAGAAATCAAATATAGTCAAAGTTATTTAACGACTCATTGGTCGGTTACCAAATCAAATATCCGGCCTTACGCAACAGTTCAGACTTTGATATCCCAACAAATTCCGGCTTGAAAAGTGTTTCGGTGTAATTAAAAACGATAACCCCAACAGAATATATGTCACCCAATTTATTCTAGAGCATACACGTGCATTTAGAGCACGTGATGAGAAAAATATTTTTGATGCAAGACTTTTTGCCGGGACTTTTTGACAATACATGATCAAAACTAGAGATTTTCAGCACCATCATTTCTCACTAATGCATCGACACTCCTTGATTTGAATTGTAGGTTTAAGCAAATTTGCCAGACTGGCCCGTTCTGTGACGAGAAACCGATCCACCCTGCTGCAGTTTTCATCTCATATGCCAAGCACCAAATTCGACAACTCAAAACCATCACAAATTGCAAATGTAGGTAGCATTCTCAATAACCTCCTGGATATTCTCCATACTTTAAAGTTTTGTCATTATATGCCTGAAACATATTTTTCCCTCATTGGTAGATGATGAGTCTAAATTCGGACGTTCTGCCACAATACCGCTTGGAAGCGCCAAAAACGCCCCCTCACATTATCCTCCATTACTGCTTATTCAAGACGGTCTGGGACTGGATCATCCTGTCCTTGACCTTTTACACCGCGGTCACTGTTCCCTACAACACCGCCTTCAAAAATAAAACCATGGATCAGGTCCCTCTTCTTGTCATCGATAGCATTGTGGACGTCGTCTTCTTCGTGGACATTATACTGAACTTTCACACGACGTTTGTGGGACCCAGTGGGGAAGTAATATCAGATTCCAAAATTATCCGAATGAACTATATGAAGAGTTGGTTTGTCGTCGACGTATTGTCTTGTCTACCCTATGATGTGTTCAATGCATTTCAATATGTGGATGACGTAAGTTAGTTAATGTCTCTTCTTACAAAAATGATAATCCTACCTACATACACACTCTTCGCGTCAAATTTTAAAGCGGATACTATACCACTCATATGTACAAATAGTAATAACAACTCATGAATCAATGCATCTTTTTTCCAGGGTATCAGTACTCTATTTAGTGCGCTTAAAGTCGTCCGTTTATTAAGACTTGGCCGAGTTGTCCGAAAGTTGGATCATTATTTGGAATATGGAGCGGCGATGTTGGTTCTCCTTATTCTTGTTTTCATTCTATTTGCTCATTGGTTTGCCTGTGGATGGTATAGCATTGGATTAAGTGAAATTCAAAGTGGATTATCTTATGGATGGTTAACAATATTATCGAACACCACCGGGGACATATTTTACTTTACGAATACCACTAGTGTGAATCCGGACGTTTTCGGGGGCCCTGGAAAAGGGATGCGGTACTTGACGTCACTGTACTTCACCCTATCATGTATGACCGGTGTGGGGTTTGGAAATGTTGCAGCTAACACAGAGCATGAAAAACTATTTTCGATCTTCATGATGATTATCGGAGGTTAGTTATCACGTGGTCATTACCTCCCTCTCCAAAACCATTTCAATTAACTTCAATTCTACTTTTATTTTTTATATTTTCAGCTCTTCTTTATGCGCTTATTTTTTCCAATGTGACAACCATATTTCAACAATTCTACGCTAATTTTGCACGATACCACGACATGTTGAATAGTGTACGTGAGTTTATGAAGTTGCATGACGTTCCGAAATCCCTGAGTGAACGTGTCATGGATTACATAGTATCTACTTGGGCAATCACTAAGGGAATTGATGCAACCAAGGTATGACGAATTTAATTTCACCTCGAAGACAGTCTCTACCTATAACCATCATTCTCTCAACTTACCCCCCTTATTATGAATTCAATTCTCAGGTCCTGAATTACTGCCCCAAAGATATGAAAGCAGATTTGTGTGTTCATCTTAACCGGAAGGTGTTTCTGGAGCATCCTGCTTTCCGCCTTGCTAGTGATGGTTGTCTACGAGCGCTTGCAATGCATTTTAACATGACACACAGTGCTCCAGGGGATCTCATTTTTCATCAGGGTGAAAGTCTTGATGCCCTATGTTTTGTCGTCACGGGTTCCTTAGAAGTGATACAGGATGATGAAGTCGTTGCCATTCTAAGTATGCACTTTAACAAAAGATACTTAGATGATAAAATCAATGTATCCATGTTTTGTGTCATTGTTTTGCTCAAGTTTTTTTCTCTCACTTTTTCGTCTTCTTAAAAAGAAATACTGATTGATAATGTCCGTCAAATTCTCTCCATCTTTATGAGAAGTTATCGCATTCTACAGGGAACATTCAAGGAATAATGAACTATAATTCTTTGGTAGTATACATCTGAACTATATTTGTTAAAACTTTATTAATGTAAGGTTTGATTTATTCAGTTATGGGCCTATCCAATCTTTAAACTTCAAAACTTTGCAGATTTTTACAACAATAAGATAATGATGTTAAATAAGAACATATCACTATTTCACTTTACTTGCCTACACTCAAAGTTTCATAATTGAGCAGCATTTACTAGGAAGTACGCGGGTAAAGAGGCGTTAAATAAATGTAAAAAGCGGTTACAGTAACTTGTATGGACATGAACATGAAACATTTGATTAGAATGGCATGTTTTCTCTTTCAGGTAAGGGAGACGTGTTTGGGGACAACTTTTGGAAAGAGCACACGATTGGTCAATCAACGGCGAACGTTCGTGCATTAACATACTGTGACCTTCACACAATCAAACGTGGTCGTCTTTTGGAGGTGTTGGAATTCTACCACGCTTTCGCCAATTCCTTTGCTAGGAATCTAACTCTCACGTACAATCTTAGACACAGGGTATGCAAAACATTTGCTATTTAAGTACTTTCAAATGCAAAATAAAATCAAAATAATCCAAGGCAAACTAAAGAAATTATAATCAATTCTTTTCTAGCTGATTTTCCGAAAAGTAGCTGACGTGAAGAAAGAGAAAGAACTTGCTGAAAAAAGAAAGAATGACCCTCCATTGGAATTATCCAGTGACCATCCAGTTCGAAAACTCATTTCTAGGTTCAGAAAGATCAGTGATGCTAAGTCGATGCAAGCCAACACAGACCCTGAGAAGGGAAGTCGAGCGGACATGAGTGGAGGAGAGCGAGGAGGCACAGAGAAATCTCGAAGTTTCGCTCGTCTCATAAATGTTACTGAAAATTCCACACCCAAAACTGGTGGAGGTTCCTCGAAGTGGGGTAAAATGGTAAACGGATCCGGTCCTCCTGATGGTGAAGGCAAGCAGAACAAACCGAATAACGAAAACAAAGAGGAGATGAAGAATGGAGATCCTTCAAAACCACAATTAAAGCCTGCATCAAAGTGGGGCAAAATGATGGGTAAAACTGCAGAACCAAATAAAGACACTGAAAAAGAAGAAACCCAAAATAATCTACGAAAGTCGGAGTCGATGGACAGTGGTATAATTCGAAGCAATGTGAAACTGGATCTTATTACCGAAGAAAATGTAGGCCACGCAGTGACGGTACGAAACGAGAATAATAATAATTTAACTAGTCGTGATCATTCTATTTCTGCCATGTCAGTTGCTGAGCGTCACATGCTAACTTCTCTTCATGATATTAAACTGGAAATGAAAGAAGACATGGACATCTTGCATCAAAAGATGAACAGAATAGACGAACAAATTTCTGAAATATTACGAATGTTTTCTCCAAGCTCCTCTCCGTGTTCTTCTCCTGAGGATTCAACTTATCCACATTCTAAGGACAACTCCACCCGAAACACCGATAATAACAACAGTTCAGACCCTGCCACCGAATCCTCAGAGGAGGAATCCCCCAAAAACCACATCCTCATCTGTGATGTGGACTTTGTACCGAAATCCGCAGAAAGTCCGATTCCCAATCTTCCAAAAGACAGTGATATCAGTGCGACGCTGTCTAATTCTACATCATGCGGTGTTTCTCCGATCAGTCGACTTTCGACGCCATCGAGTCACTCTTCTGCACAGAGAAATCATTCAAAACAACCAACTAGTCCTGTTTCAAAGACAAGTCTCAAAGAATCCCAGGACGTACAGCAAAGTGGTTCGTCACACAATGACACAGCATCAAAACCGAACCCTCAAACACACGACGGTCATCTACAGCCTCCAATTAACAATGCTGTATCAAAGCAAGAGAAAACAGGCCGTACAAAGTCAACCGATACTTCTGTTCACAAAACCTCCGCATCAAGTAATGAACGTGATTCACGCACTGAAGTGGGAGACGGAAACAGTACGCCAACAAATACAAAAATTGGAGCTAAAACAAATGTTCATGTAAAAGGTGGCAATAGTGCACCAATGGCGGATGACGAAGGGCACGTTCCTTCCGCAAGTATTGGAGTTCATAAAAAGATGTCACAAAAGAACAGCAGACATACACCGCCCAGGAAGGTTGAAAATCACTTAAACGTAGAGGATAACATGCCACAGCATAGTCACAGTGGGGACAATGCATCGCCGTCGCAAGCAGCAGGTGGCTCAAAATCAACATCACCAACCGATGGTGGGAACAAGACGAAGTCAAAAGATGGCCAACCTGCAACATCAAAAAGAAACGAGTATCCGTTGATTTCTGCCCTGGGGCCAGCGGTGGGATATTCTGTGAATCCAACAGGAATTTCCTCCACACCAAGATCGAGTTCTCCAAAATTATCGACAAGTCATTCATCAACACCCACGGGACCAGCAGCATCCGTAAGTGACGTAAGCATGACTGACGCATCCAGTCAAAGAAACGTGATTTCAATGGCAGACGATGTGCTAAAAATGAAAACAAGAACCCGTCGAGGCTCTAACGGCCAAAAATCTAAATACAGTTCAAATAGTAAAACAGATATGGACGGTGAAACATCATCCGACTCTCAGCATCCAGAGACGACGCATAGACTCCCAGGTGGGATTAAGTTACCCCTGGACAACGAAGGGGCTCACATTAAGGACCGTGATCTCGACATCTTATGAGATCATAACTGAATGTTCCTGGAAATCTGCAGAATGATTTACAATATGTGACATTCTCAGAGTTGTGATATACATTCGCGCCAAGTGACTGCAATTTCAAGCCTTGGACAAAGCTCAGGATCCAGTGCGATGTGACCGGGAGTTTGTTCTAGCTGAAGTCAAAATGTAGCGACTCGATGACGTACCATCGGTTTTGTTATTGACTTACTTACCACTGTTAATTTTTATATCAAACACATATCGTGCGTAGACTAAAGTCTCTATCAAAGATAAGGCCCGAGCCTTATTGCCTTTAGTGTCTGCTTCCAACGTGAAAAAACCAAAGTTATAAAAACCAGAAAATTAACCTTCTGCCCTGCATGTACCAGAATGTTCCAATGAAATGAATCTAAGCATTCCAGCGTCGAGCACAAAGTAACTAACCAAGGATTTTTTTCCACCATTGTCTCTCCATACTTTGGCAAGAAACATGGTGGTAATGATATGCAATGTTTAGTTTCGTTAATTGCCTTTTTGTATGATGTTAATGATGTTACACTGTAATTTCGGAACACACTGCTTTAAACCAAGTTAAACTGTTATTCCTCACGACACATTTCAATGATCGTCAATTACAAATATCGTTGTTGAAATTGTTTTCAAATATAAGTTTATATATGTTTTTATTTCTTTTTGCCAATGGGCTTTCGTTAATAGATTAGATTATTACTAAACCAGTTTTCGATTGGAAACACTGCGATTTTTTGTAGAAATATTTGTGGTTCAGATTCCATGATTTATTAGTCAGTTTTCTCAAATACATGTATGATCTAAATTTATTTTGGATTTCCTCAATTTTGCTATTGGGGTTCTCGTCATGTTAAATTACCATTACATATGTTCTTAGTAAATATCTTTAACAACCACCTTTCAGTGATAGTACTATTCGAACACGTTAGTTTTTCATTTGCTTGTATATTCTGTAGGACACACGTAGCCAGGTCTTTAGGATATGAAATCATAGGAACAGAATCTATGAACCGGTATATCGTGTGATTTTGGTGTACGGAATATTTGGAGCATTTTCTCGGAAAAATAGTTTGGCCCTTCATTTATTTGGTGGGTTTTAATTTTATGCAACTGATTCATATGAATGAAAATTTTAACGATTTTATATTTGTCCCCCCCCCCCCCAATTCCAATATATTACGAACGCACCAAAATCACACAAAATACACTAAAAGCCGGGCGACTTCGAGATACGTAGTTTTTGCATTTTCAAATATCGTATCGATTTAACGGGTAGTGTTCATAAAACCAAAAGATGTTTTATTTTGGTAGAACACTAAGCAGCTTCAGTTACCAAAAAAAAAATTAATTGACCATGTTTATTGCATATATAGGTACACTCATTCCTTCTCTCCTTAATCACGTCACAGATAATAAAGATTTCTCAAACACTCGGCATTTACAACCGAGAGTCGCACACCTTTTAGATGAAATTTCAACACTGAGGTCTGGTGTCATGGCAGACAATACAGAAACCCTCACTCCCAAGGTCCTGTGCTCCATGCCTAAATTTGCGATAATATTCATCCCAAGCTGGTGACGTTTAAATATAATGGAAAAATGGGACAGCAAACAAACAAAAACACACAGACCTTTTCAGTGATTTTAATCGTCCAGTTTTCTATCTACCCTCTCCATTAAAAATAAGTATATGCCAAAAACTTTTCATATCCATACGAAGAGGGCAGTTTATACCTTTAATCATTCTTTCACAACTTATCATTCATTTTCAATCGCATATTGTTGTTGGGGATACCCGATTAATCGTACACATTTTTACTACCTATTTAATCCCCGTTCAAAGTTAGTCCTGCACTTCTTTATTTTATCGCAATAACCCGGATGTGACGAGTACCTCTTTGTTAACCATTGAATTGTGATATCTTGTTACCGTTTATAATCACCCTTCTCTAGATTTTCATTGGCTGTTGTACACACACAATTATTATGTCATTCCCAAATGATCATCACCTTCATCATTATCATTTTGTTGTTTATTACATTTTTTTTAAATTTCAATTTGAATAAATTTTGAAATTGAAATACATGTGACGGAGTTTGTCTTTAATAAAAATATTGTCCTGACCTAAAAAGATTGAAGCCTGCTTTTGTGGGTGAAAAAGCAAAGATAACGAACAGTGATCATTCTCGCAAGTCTCAAATAGAATACAAATCAAGAACTGGGTAAACACGGACCCCTTGACACACCAGAGATGGGATCAGATGTCTAGGAGGAATAAGCGTCCCCTGTCGACCGATCACACCCGCCGTGAGCCCATTGTCCAGATCAGGCAAACAAAGTAATCTGTATTCAAAATCAATATGTATAGAATGGCTTACCAATATGCTATAATACACGTCGAACAGCATTTTACACAAGGCTGGCCATACTGGCAAACTAAATTGTTATAACCGATCAATAGAAATTTGCCTAATCTGCCTGTTAAACGTGATCTGTTGAAATGTTAAATAAAATCGGCGAAGTAACAAAAGTATTAAACGTAAGTCAATAGTCGCCAAAAAAAACACATACAAAATCGAGTGTAAGGTGCAATGCACGGAATCTTCGAAAAAGCGAAGGCAGGATCAGGCTGGCCATGAGGAAGTATAGCAATCTCTGCTGACCGGTCACCACCCGCCGTGAGCCTCGTAGTTGAAACAAAGTAAACGGCGGTTACCCGTCGTCAAAATCTAGTACGAAAATTGACAGTCTATACAAAGGGTATGAAACAAGATCAGTCAACATATGACTTAGTGATATTGTAATCGCAAAACAAGGTCAATTATAGCGACCGTAGAAATTTGCGAAATGATGACTTTAAACGAGCACTTCGTGAGTAACCCTGCAACATCAATTTTTGGTTAGTAGTTGGCCTCGCTTTAAAAAATCATCATACGCATGGCATGCCCTTCGCGTATCGAAATCAACTGAGAGCATACCACACCGATAAGCAGGCGAATAGTGGTAACATTACTACATAGAAAAGGAAAAGTTTATCATATAATGGTGTTGTCAGTCCCGCCATTAGACGTCAATATTAAGTAAATATTCCAAATATAGAAGCACATCCTGTCAGTGTTCTGTGGTGTCCTTATATTTCGAAGTTCGTCCAGGATATCAAATGGACATAATTGTGAAAGATTATGATTGTTAATTGATAAGACATCGTTCTATATACTATAGTAAGGTTGAATGGACAAGGCAAGTTTTGTGTTTTTATCCCGTAACAGTTTTTGAACATAATTCTGTTCGTAATGAAATATGAAAAATAAGTCTGCAATAAAGGGGCACAAATTAGTGCCCATAGGAATCCAACAGATTGTTGGAAAGACATGGTATCTAAGACTACATAAATATTATCTATAAGAAAACCCAAGGCATGCTGCTAATATATCTACTTCAGAGTACTTGTGTGGGCAATCAATGTGGTTCTGACAAAATATGTACATGTATCTTGTTTCCCAACGACCAGAAACTTGTATTTTCGGGTGCCGTTTTTGTTCAAAAGAGCAGATTACAGATAAGTCTGGAAAAATCTAGATTTTAAGTTTATCGTGAGGAATTGTTGTATAAAGTGTGGAGAATCATACGTTTTGATGCAGTCAATTTTAGAAAAATTCGTGACTTGGAAGTTTTCTATAAGCTCTTTTGAGTTTTTGATGAATCCACATCTGAATGCACCACTTCTGGAAATATTGTAGTGGAACTAGTAATCTCTGAAGTGACTCTTTAACAGCTGTTAGTAGTTAGTTAATTAGTAAGGAATAGAGGCTTGGTTAGAAGCACTTACTGGAACCAGCGGTATCTTTGTTTGTAAGGATTCTTATTGCATTTCGGAATCCAGTAAGGTATGGTAATTCAAATTGATCTCTGATTTCTTCGGAAATATTGAAAGTATTTCAAGAACAGAAAGGTGATTTGAAGAATTTCATCTTTATGTCAGATTGCTTGAGTATAAGTAGGATTCCCAGATGTTGAGTAACCCTAGTTCATGTGTAATAGTTTACTTTTACAACAAGACAATGTTGTATACTTGTTTTATATCGGAATTAACAAAGTTTTATGTAGTCTTTGTAACTCATTTACACTTCTGGCTTTTCTTAAAGACAGAAGGATAAATAGTACGGCATTTCCCCACTAATGGTTAATACGGAATTTATAGTTTCCGAAGTACTTTTGATCTCACTTCAACGAAAGTGTCAAGCTCCTCTCCCTCAGAATTTTGTCCAACGTCTGCGGTGTAATTCTTTCCCCAGAATTCATGATATTCATGAAATTTGTGCGCATTTAAATGAGCGAGGTTCTCGATTTAGGACCTTTTGAAATAAGGGACTTAAGATCTTCATTTTTGGACTATATTTATATCCCCGTAAATACATGACCAGCGGGAACCAAATAATGAGGAAGAGGCAACATGTACACTTTGAGGATTTCGTTGTATTATTGTTCAATGTCTAGGCACTGCAAACGTACTGTTTGTATTAAATAACTTGGGTGATATTGGAAGCTATATCTGTTATGAAATACAAGGTGTGGATTTCATCTTAAATAAGCGCGGAATGCAGGACTGTACTTTTTTTATGGTTGAGGATTGTTGTGATGTTGACCTGCAGTCAATTCCTTTATTGTCAATTTTAAGAATGGTAGAATCGGCGGAGGTTTCTCGAGTTCACTTTCATCACTATGCGCCGTGAACAAAGAGTCTGTTGCCTGGCAACATCCCCAATCATATAATCAAGTCTGTATTCCGGTGTTGGGAAATCCAAGTGGGGATCCTATCTTTAGTTTTTTTTTCTGTGTAATCATACAACAATTCAAAGGAACAGAAGTAATGTTTGGTGCGAATGTTGATGTGGACCCAATGGTTTATCACGTTAAGGTAAAAGGGATGCCAAAGGACACAATCGTGGTAATATGGGTTTGTGTACAAACATTGTTCCATGACTACGTTTTACGTCTAGTTGTATTGGCAAAAAGTCCATCACCATTCACATTTTATCAACACGTGGCTGGCAAATATTCCCTTTGCGGTCCAAATATGTCGTTGCACCCAATGGAAAAGCAGTGACTAGTTTCCTAATTCAGTATTCTTCTCGTTGCCTACGGAATATGTGTACTTAATATTGGACTATTGTTGATTGATATTTTTTTCTAATGATTCTGACTTTTATAGATAAATTGGAATGGTTCGGGGAATGTAAAATGTTGATAAAAATAGTTGATGACCTTTCGTTATTAATCTCCAAAATATATGGCCTGACATACCTTATTTAGAGACCCCTTGGTTTCCCCGACATATATGAGCCCATATACAACATTGCAACAACTTATTTGTAAGTAGCTTGCCTCAATTCAAAAAATGATCATAAGCAGAACAAGCTCATACATCTCGAATAAGTTAAGAGACATACACACCATATGCAGGTGATGATGGAATGTTGCTACATATATAAATATGGGAAGTTGACGATGGAGAAACCGAAATCGTCCCGTTTGTCATAAAGCAGAGTTGTTCATTTGTCGTTAATGTTTATGTTCAATAAAATATCCAAGTATGAAGCAGATACGGTTGACCCTGTGGTGTCCATTATTTCTTGATTCGTTGAGATATATCAAATCAACATTGAATGAAAATTATTATTATTATAAATAGATAAAACAGTGTCATAGTAACGAAATGTTGAAACTAAAGAGCCACCGGCTAGATATTTTCTTCATATATAGAAGCTTTTGAATGAATTCTGTCTATAATGTTAAAAAGTATTTTCTTTAATTTATCATGAGAAATGGTTGTGCAAGGTGTCATGAAACCATATGTTTTGTTGATGTTGATATGAGAAGGGTTCTGGGATTTCAATTTACTAGAAGTTCTTTGAAGTTTTTTAGAATCCACATTTGATTTCCACCACTTCTGACATATGTTGTTTCACAATATGTCTGAAGCTGCTCCTTCACAGCTGGAAAAATTTTATGAGGAGTAGAGACAGGAGCAGTTGGAGTGTAAGTACGATTAACAAATGTGGAGTTAACACTAAGTTCGTTTAAAATGCAGTTGTAATTGTAATAATGAGCCTTACAAAGACAATAATGTTACAAACTTTGTCAGCTGGAATCAAAACATATTCCACATGCATTGGTGCACGTCAGTAACACTGATATTGTATCGACATACAAATTAAACATGGATGAAAAAATGGAAGATAACAATCTTTATGAAGATGACCAAACAAGGCAATGCAAGCATAGCATCCCCTGCAACATTCGATTTACAAACAACTTTGACCTTTGATCCACGACCTTGAAAATCAATAGGTTCATCCTCTCTCCATGGGCAACATTTGTGGAAGGATTGATGATCCTTTGATGAATGTGGTGTCTTATATCTTGTACACAAGATTTTGAGGCAGTTAATGGGTGCCCTTGACCTTGAAAATCAATAGGGTTCATCCTCTCTTCATGGGCAACATTTGTGGAGGGCTTGATGATTCTCTGATGAATGCTGTGTCTTCTATCTTGTTTACAAGGATATTGGGCAAGTCAATAGTCACCTTGACCTACGACCCTGAAAACCAATAGCATTAGTGGAAAGTTTGATGATTCTGTGATGAATGCTGTGTCTTCTATCTTGTTCACAAGAATTTTAGGCTATAGTCAATAGTGACAATGACCTGAAACCTTGAAAATCCTCTCTTCATGGGCCATATTTTTGGAATGTTTGGTGATTCTCTGATCAATGCTGTCTTCTATCTTGTTCACAAGAATTTTAGACCATAGTCAATATTGATCTTGACCTTTGATCACTGACCTTGAAAATCAATAGGTTTCATCTTCTTCCCATGGGCAACATTTGTGGAAGGATTGATAATCCTCTGATGAATGCCCTTGCTTCTATCTTGTTCACAAGGTTCTGGACTGTCCCCCCACACACAGCCACACAACACACACACAGCCACACAACACACACAGCCACACGACACACACAGCCACGGACGCAGATAGAGAAGACAAACTCAAAAGACAGGTAGATTCAAAAGGAAACGATTCCTTCAGTAAGAAGGCACTAAAAAAAGTACTTATCAAATTTTTTTTTTAAAAATCAACGCTTTTTTTTTCAACAATGACTAACGAAATCTATTTTCCACATATCTGTACTTTTCCAAGCCACGTGAAAAAAGTTGTGTCAGAGCTTCATCATTCTGTACAGATAAAGTGACGACAAGCCATAACGAGGTGGTGTTCACTCATTTAAATGGGCCTGGTATAGACTTCTGTCTCTATGTCCGATAATTAGCTTCCATTAATGAAGACAGCCATTGTTAAATATCGTAATCAAGCATTCCAAAGAGAGGAAAGTCAATATTTCTCTCACAAACAACGCTATCATCACCCGCCATCCTATGATTTTTTTTTTCTTCATGGTGGCTAAGAAAATATTGCACATTAACGGGAAAATCCGCGTGAGTACGGGCGCTCCTTCTCCTGCACGTGCTCTGTATCCTACAAGGAAGAAGTACATTGGTGATTCCACACTGTAATATAAAGGGAGAAAAAATATCATTTAATTAGCATACGAACAGTTTCAAAGATATCCACATTCATAAACACACAATAGACAGGTTTCTAGAGAAGTGTGACATTTTTATATTTTCCATTCGGAAAAACCACGAAAAATAATTTCAAAGTGAATTAATTGGCAATAAGATTAATTTGATTGTAAATACAGGGAAATTGTATGATAAAAATTGATCACTTCTCCAGGGTTATTTCGAAATCATCGGATATTTCAAAATACAGTTTAAAACACATTTTGCAATTTACAGCAATATAAATATACTTTGTACATAATTACGTTGGGTATCCCTGGTTATCCACGGAGCGTCGGGTACAAGGTCAACAGAGGAAACGCCCCCTTCCTTGTTCTCTGTTTGTATATAGTGTTGATTGGTGTTTTCTTTCATTCTCTTAATTTTGTCTCATTACCAGTTATTGAAAGTTTATGAATAATTAAAAGGTCGTAACGCAAATTACCGACAGAGTTCTAGGGACCTGCGCTGATAGTTACGTAATAATGACTACAACACCTAATATATTACATCATTCTTCTTTCTTTTTATAAATTTTTCATCCGTGGGAAAGTTGTGAAGCCGATTAGCGATTGTTCAACAATCCCCAAGACAGACGTATTGTTTGCTTTAATTGGCTACAGAAGTAAAGCGTTGCCAATGGATACCTAGACCATTAACGACGGTGGTAAATTAAGGTTCACGTAACAAACAAAAACGGTTTATGTTGGACATTTGAACATCACAGTAGAATAACTGATAAAGAATGCTAAACACTCGGTACAAAGTCATTTTTAATGCACAAAACAAGGTTTACATCAACGTTCACGTCACATCTTGCTTTTTGACACAAACACGCCCAAGAGTGATCAATGGAATTTTTAGAATTCGAACAAAATTAAGTTAGATAATAATTCGGACGGTTTTTCCCCTACCTCATCAATTCTCTTTCGTTGTGTCTTTGTTTTTTGAGGTGCACTTAATTTCCATGCTTGACTGAACACAGCAATACAAGATTGCGTAAACAGTCCCCAGCGTCTGGGCGTTTCCTGGAAAACAAGAAACTGTACAACTAACAGACGATCAGATAACATTTACAGTTTAACGTAAAATCTCACTCAACTCAAATATTACTTCACATATTTTATATTTATAATATACTAATAATTTATATAGAGTAGTGGTTATTGACCAAAACGCTCACTGAACCGATGCAGAAAACAAAAAAAACTTGAAGGAGAAATTCTGAATGCATAGACTGAAGTCATTCCGACCCATTGGCATGAATCAACCCAATGGCTTCACCAGAATAAACGAATGTGGCCTAGCTTCCCCCATTTACTCTGTTTTACCATAACCCCACCATACCACACACCCCGCCTTATTTGGGGGGGGGGGGGGGGGGGGGAGAGAGTTTACCTCATTACCTCCGCCATATTTATTTATTTGTGGGTTTGTCTGTTAGCAACTTCATGCAAAAACTAATGGTCAGATCGCCTTGAAAATTAGTACACAGATGTATCTAAGAAAGTCCCCATTAAATGTTGGTGGGGATCCGGATCCAGGCGACTTTACTGTAATCCGGATCCAGGCGACTTTACTGTAATCTTGGCGGAGGTCTGCAATCTCTGCTCTTATTTTTATCTTTTCAATTGTTTTTTACTACTACATTGTAACATTGTTATCATTACCCTCCTCTAATTATTTCTTTTACGCAATCGATATACTCCAATACCGGGTTTTATTTATTGATTATTCTATTTGATCATTTTATTTTTCACCACAGTTCATATACTCATTATATAACCCGTCCCTAGAACGAGTAAACATTAGAACGCGTGAACATACTGCTTATGTATATTATATACATGTACAATTATTGCTGGTTTTTTTTGGTTTTTTTTAGGTCAATGCGATGATTTAGACACCTGAGAAGTACAATATTCACCGAGCCCGAAGGGCGAGGTAAATATTTTACTTCGAAGGTGTCTAAATCATCGTATTGACCGAAAAAGCAGCAATAATTGTTTTGTTATATGATTAAATGATTTTAAAACTTTCATGATTGTTCTTTGATTTAATTGTAAAAAGGTGAATCGATCGATCGCGGCAAGTTGGCTGACATCCAATAAGTCAATAAATCCTAATAATCACCTGGAGGGTCACGTGGAGGTGAATATGAGGAATTATTGACTTCTTCTTTGTTGGATCTCAGCCAATCAGAGAGCTAGGAAGTATTCAATCATAATTATAATAATACTGATAGTTACCTCGTTCTTTGTTTCTGACTTTGAATAGTTCAGTCAGGTGTCGCATCATACCGGTATATGAATTTTTAAAATTTATTTTTAAATTAAGTTGACTCACTACACTAAAATTTTACTTCATGGTGTTTCTTATAATTACGATTATAAAAGTAACTGATACAATATTATACAGGCTCTCATTTCAATATTTCATACATTTTTTGGGTGTGTTTTTTTATTCTGAAATAAATAAAAGGTTATCTAATGACTGCAAATCAATCAGACATCAACGTATACATGTGACTATAATCATATTAGTATTTCATTACTGTATATCAACCCGATTAAAGTACTAAAGAAGTAAGACGCGTTCGTACACATTTTAAATCTCAAAGTTTTAAAGTATGTGCCTGGAACCAATATGATGACGGAACCAATCTAATGCGGGCCGGAACGTTTATCATAGGCTGGAACGAATATTATAGGTATCTAGCGTTCCGGCGGGAACGCTTAACCGTCTGGAACCAATATTATGTGACAGCGGTCTTTAAACGCTCAACCACAACAGACTATATTTTAATATGTAGACATCAATTTTGTGCTCAAATTCAATTTTTCATTTCATTAGTAGATGGTTTAACTTCCTCAACAGATTTCTGACTGTCCGCTGCATGGAATTGTGCTTATTGTTTAACTTCCTCAACAGATATCAGACTATCTGGTACATTATTTGTGATTATATTGTTTAACTTCCTCAACAGATAGGTGCATTAATTGTAGCTCTTGTTTTACTTTTTAAGCATTTAGTCATATCTCTGGAAAATAAATTCTCCTCAAATTCAGATAAGACCAATACAACACAGTTACAGTTGTATGAGCTTCACCCCATGGTGAACCTCTTGCTAATGGTTTTACTATCAAGATATTCCACTGCCATGCTTATACATGGACTAAGTCTAGAGTCTCAGACACCCAAACCCCCACTCCATTCATACAAGAAATTGATTACGATTCGTGTGCAAGAAATCTTTCCCGAGATTGATGATCATTGTCATAGTCTGTTATTGTGAAAAGGCACTGTTGTTATAGTCATACAAGCTCCACTGCATACATCTACAACTG
>CAJDSM010045589.1:5315-20959 GCA_903981925.1 Ostrea lurida
AGGGTTGTCAGTATGAAGGAACTGAAACATGGAATTGCAATGTTAAGTACAGGTATTAGCATAGCAATAGCATCTACTCGGTACCAATGTATAAGGTTCTCTAATGGAAGATGTCAATGAATGGAACTATTCAGTTTGTTCTTGTTTGTCTTTCTTGTGTCATATGCTTTTCAACCTTTGGCCCAGTGGTTCTTGAGACGATTTTTAAAATGACCACACCCTATTTTTGCCATTCATGATTATCTCCCCTTTGAAAGAAAAATTGGCCCTTCATTTGAACCAACTTGAGTCCCCTTTACCCAAAAATCATTTGTACCAAGTTTGATTGAAATTGTCTCATGGAGTGGCAAAAATAGGATGAGGTAATTTTAAAAATCTTCTCAAGAACCACTGGGCCAAAAAAGTTTAAACTTACATGTAAGCTTTAAAAAAGGTAAAAATCACAACTGTAAAACAACGACAGGGCCACTCAGGTGAGCGATGTGGCCCTTGGGCCTCTTGTTTGTTAAATATCATATTCTCAAGAAAAGAAATTATGTTGTACAGAAAGCTTCAAATTTCCTTTTGTGTTAATCTAAATTAATGATATCCATATACTTATTTCAAATTAAACTCAAGTGGATTTAATATATTCATTATCAAATCTAGACCAATGGAAATGTCATCAAAGAAGCCAGTTCCAAGATATAAGATTTCAGTCCCTCTGAAGAAAAAGGTATGTTAATTAGTGACTATGGCTGCACAAAATCTATTTTCCTTTACATGTTTAAAAAGGTAGAACTTACAGAATATGAACGAGATGGAACAAACAGAATAAGAACTAGATTGAATAATCAGAATATGAACTTGGTAAAACTTACGAATATGCTGTATGTAGAACTTAATAACATAGACTTAGTAGAACTTATTGGCATGAAACAGGTAAAACTTACAGAATACGAACTAAATAGAACTTAAAGGTAGGTAGTACTTATTGGTATGAACTAGGTGGAGTTTAAGGTAGTTAGAACTAAAGGATATGAACTAAAGAAAACTTAAGAATATAAACTAGGTAGAATGTACAGAATATGAACTAGGTAGAATGTACAGAATATTTAAAACTAGGTAGAACTTACAGAATATTAAGGTAGAACGTACAGAATATTAGCAAGGCAGAATTAGTGGTAGGTAGAACTTACGGGTAATGTGAACTTGGTAGAACTTAAAGAGTATGAAGTAGATAGAATTTTAGAACATGAACTTATTAGAACTTTATGGGTATGATATAAATAGAACTTAAGAATACAAACAATCCCTGTGTGAGTAAGATGATTCATGTGAGCACCATGGTCTTTTGGCTTCTTGGTTTTTCTCTTGTTTTCTTGTGCTGTCCCCTAGATGGCTTGAATGCATTCTGTCTATTATAAATGATCACTCTGACATTGAATGCTGCTACATTTATTCAACAATTTTTGCCAAAAATATGAAATATCTTTTCCCATCAATCTATAGGCCAAAACAATAATTCAGGCCAAGATGAACATTACTACAATTTTTCAAGCTTCAGACATGCTAGTGGTAGTTTTATTTTTAAAGCAACATTATGGCAGCTAAGCATCTCGTGTCATTTATTTATGTGCCACACATCGGTCAAGGTGCAATATTTATATTGTTGATGCATGGTTGGCAAAACATGCATTAATATTGCTTAATTCACATTCACTACCTCACTGCGACAAATTGATTTTAAGGTCAATTAACAACAAAGTTTCTGGGCTGATTCTGTCCATTTAGGCTTAAGCAATAAAACATAATATACAGCCTTCAGGATAATTCCTATTGATTTTGAAGGACAGACAAAAAGAAAACCCAGTAAATCTAACCATGTCAGACATACATGTACATGAAAAATATTTGAACATGTTGGGGGCATGTGTCATTTGGGTAAAGTAATCAATTTATTGTGATCTAATCTGTAATACAGACATTTTGTAAGGTTTCAAGAATTAAATTACACCAATTTTATTCGATATATTTTACAATTTGTGTATAAATGTAAGTACATGTATATTATTAGGTTTTTGTGAAAACTTTCCTTTAAGAAGGAATGATGCATTGTCATACTTCCTTTTTGAAAATAATGAATACATGTATATTCCTTTTGGACCTGATCACAAATCTGGGTAGCTCTGTAGGTTTATGTGTTGATTGCTATTTCATAATTTGTACGTTATTCTAGCAGGATTTTAATTTTTTCAGGTTAGTTTCTATTAAAACTGCATTTTTCAGCTAAATAAGTTAATTTTGAAACATTTCAATTTCAAAATATTATTGTACATGTATGCACCCTCCATTTTCCATTCATATGTGTTTGTTAATCCTCCTTAACACATTTAGGTAACTAGGGACCCGAGATTTGATGATCTGTCTGGCCAGTTTAGTGATGAACTCTTCACCAGAAGTTATGGATTTCTCAGTGACATAAAACACAGGGAAATGCAGGTATGGAAACTTAATATAAATTAATGTAGAAAAATATCTTGGTATTAAACCAGCAAAATTATGTCTTCATATATATTTAAATTATGTTTGCAGAAAGTTCAGAAAACACTCAAGAAAGAAAAAAATCCTGAGAAGAAAAAAGAACTTCAATACTTAGTAGACAGAATGGTATGTAGATCTTGTAATTCTTTTGTTGAAACATAGTACTGTAAACGTAATATATTTAATGCATATGATATTTAGCGGAAATTTCATTTTCTAACATTTGATGCAGACTTCATTTAGCGGAATCCAATGTTTACTCCCTTTTGTTCGTCATAATGCATGGCCCAGCTGGTTGGGTACTTGATTCAGCGGAAGTAGTCTTCCGTCAAAATCGCTCTAGAATAAATCCACTGCAAAATATAATGTGTTTACAGTATCATATACATGTACTGAATCGAATAGTTGGTTGATTTTAGATGTAGATTGTTTTTATGTTATTTTTAAGAAACAACAAGAGCTCTCTGCGGGTAAAAAGGAGCAGCAGAAAAGGATAGAAAGAGACTGGAAGAAGAAGGAGCAGTCCCGCGTCAAGGAGGGCAAGACTCCATTCTACCTCAAAAAATGTACGTCCAACTCCTGGTGTTTTTTCACAAGTATATCATAAAAAATATTGTAGCTAGAACAAAGATATATTCAGTGTGTATACAAAGTTAAATTAAATGTGTGGACTTTAAATTTTTGAATACCAGTATGAAAAAGCATCCATGTTTGTGTTATTTTCCACTGATCAGTTTATAGCGCATGGATTTACACTTCCCAGTCACGTGTGATCATCAATACCTGTAGATGATAAGTGATGTATTTTTGAAAACAATATTTTTTGCTTTTATCAATTTTGCAGCTGAAAGACGAAAATTGGAGTTGGCTGAAAAGTACAAAGAATTGCAGAAATCAGGGAAAGTAGAGAAATATCTTGGAAAGAAGAGAAAGAAAACAGCTCAAAAAGAGAAGAAAAAATTACCTGTTCAAGCACTGTAATAATAAAATTCATTGAGTTCTGTATTAACCATTGGTTCAAATTTTTAATGGAAGAGACAAAGACATGTTCAGTGTATATATACAAAGTTAATAATACTTGAGAAAATTTCCTCAGTATTTGTAGCAGCACAGAACTTAAAGTAGCATAATCTGTATCTTTTATTTTTTTACACTGTGATTTCTTTATGGAACGAAATAAATATATAAAATTGTAAAAATGGCAAACACAGAAATCTGCTCGAATCTAAAATGATCAAATCAACAAGCGAGAAAAAGGCAGCCTCCAATGACATTGGTGTGCTGCAAGTGATAATTTACTATCTAATGGAATAGAGACAATATAGTACATATTGTCACGCAATCTCTTATTAAGTGAAGTAGATATTCAAAATTTACAAGCTTGGATATGTTTGTAGTAATAGCCTACTATCGCCACGTATTTCCTGAACTGTAACACAATCGGCAAAAATTTATGATAATTAACGACATTCACAATATCTTTAAGCTATTGTTGTTAAATCGTATACTATTGTTCACGGAATAGAGAAAAAGGCCACGTGTTTCACTACTCGCAAGAACAATAATATCAGTACTCGCGGAATAGTTACCATTAGGCGAGCTTTGTGTTTTTTCATAGGTTGGTAATATCATTAAATAACTTAGAAAAGGTGCTTTGGTTCTGTTCTGTGTCATCTTTTTTCTTCAATGTTTGTTAATTACGGTCCAAAACGGCATAACTTTATTAGATGTTACTACATAGGAAAAAAATCCATCTGAAAGATTAATTAATATGTTCGTAAAGATACAGATTTAATGCCTTAATTGCTAAGCCAGAGTGAAAATGTTTATTTAAGTACGATGTAATTCAAAATTTTCGTAACTTATAGGCCAATACTTATTTGGCTGGTGCAAACATTAATTCTGTAATGACGTTTTAGTCTTTTTATAATCATTAGTAGATGTGCACTTGACCAATTTGGCGACAAAAGTTGCGAGAAGAGATAATAGCTACTTCAGCATTATTTTTGAAACAATTTTAAAAATGCTCAACCAGTTCTGATATCAACGTATTTCAACTCTAGTTACTGTGTTCGGTATATGATTCCTCTTGCTTATGAATGTGCGAGAAAAATATGAAAGTGAAAACTGAAAGCTTAGACTATTAGTATATAATTTCACTGTCCTGTGTGTACAAGTAACCCGATGTATATAATTAACAGCAACGGTTTCTCTACATAACCGCTAGTGTATGTGTGTTGTCATCATGAATGTGATGCATCGCTTAATCTCGGTCGGTACTATTACTCCGCTGTCACACTACAGTCGGAACCTCCATCAGTAGATTTCACCAAACTCATGATGGTCAATTGCTACCTGGGCGATACTCTTTGTATATATAATTAACCGCATGTTATGGATCAAGAAGATACATATGGTGTACTTGTCCCCACGACTAGTTGCAAGCTAGTCTTAAATTAAACCGCACAAACTTGGACTAGGACGCATGCGTAATACGATAACCATTATTTTACAATTTTAGAGATACGGAGCCTTGAATTTTTTATTAGACTTGTTGAGTGATAGATGTGTAACATTCTCACCGTCCCCCAGCGTTCCTCCCCCCCTTTATCGTCCCCCTCCAGCTGTTCTCAAATCATTACTATTTTATGCCCGCGCAATGCTGGATGGTCACTAAGGCACTCAAGATTATGTCTGCTTCTTAAACATTCGGGAATGAGCGCGAGTAGTGCTACTATCGTCGTAATAAGGCGAATGCTCAGAAACGCCATCTCTGCAAAGAACAAAAAAGTACGCTCCTCTTTTACTGTTGGACATCTTGTACCACGTAGTCTTCTAGTGAATAGCTGAGTACAAGTGGAGGCGGGATTAAAGATTAGACCAATTTCCATGTGGGAATGTCTGTTCTCATCAGTGTTGACTTTGGCGTCTTTCCTTCTTCTGTCATTCTGCGTAGATATCAAGTTGTGTAGATGATACACTAGCATAAGTGGTCGGTAAAACCTGTCTAAGGATTACCAGCTCCAACTGGTTTGCGCAGCCACTAACTGGTAGAGCATTCTTTTATGTTTCTATTATTATAGATGATGGACTACTGATATTTTCATGTCCTGTTCCTCTTTCATTTTTTACGACAGACATAACACAACCAAGTTTGAAATTCTATGCGCGCAAATCAGTTACTTCACTCACGCTACTCTGAGCCAGAAACATTGCTATTATAAAAGATTAGTTATCAACAGTCGTATATTTTGGTGAACCTTTATTCAACAACATATCTTATAGTAATTATCCGTATAAGGCAATACAACATGTATAGTACGGAAAATTCTGTATAATTGTTCGTACTTCCCAGGGCGATCTCCGCATGAACAACTTGAATATGTATTACATCCACCTGTCAAACTCTCAAGCCGCTAGATTACATGTACCACACTTATGGTCACAGAGGTACCAATGAGAATTGTAGAAAATAGTATTTATTCAACTTACACGACATATTATTCTAACTCGTAAGCAGCCATTATCGCTCTCCTAAGAAAGTCGTAACCGACGCCTTTGATTATGGTAAAGTTAATTTCTTTTCATCCTCAAGTGCGTTTGGAGCTGTCACCAGGGGTTTCTACAACGTTAAAAGCTCACATATTCTATTTTATTTTTTTCTTGTTGTGCTAAAGATTTCAAATACACTTGGGGATGTCGTTTATGCTCCTTGCCATCGCTGTACGAATTTTGAGGGCGGAGGCAAAAGTTTCTATATCATCGTCTTAGGTCTTATCTACTATGGGCGCCCGCACGAAGGATATTTTTGTTAGGTTTTTAGGTTGCTCCCATGTTTTGTCATTCCTGTTAGATGTTAATCTCCATTATTTCCATCATCTAACGATCTGTGCCATTTTTCTATTTAATAGCTTTGTAGTGAAAATAGGCTCCCCATTCCCTTTTTATTAGGTTTAGCTCGGCGGAGGGTGTTGCTGCTTTTTTTCCCTTCACTGGGATGACGTGTAGTCCTTTGCTATATTGGTTTACGTTTGTTCTAGCAACAGTAAAACAGCTGATTTTCTGCGCGCCACTTCCATTTGAAGGCAAACTTGTACATTTTAAATCACTATTATCTTCAATATTAGATTCTTGCACCTGCATTAAAATGTGATAGTTCCGGATGAAACGCCCACTAAGCCTCCGCATGGTAAAAGCTTGTCCTCGTTATTACCAAGAATAAAAAAGTCTTAATACTAAGCGTCTTTCAATAGAGAAGAATAATTTGAAAATGTAGTTACACTACTCAATTTAAAATAAT
Organism: Ostrea lurida; assembly: GCA_903981925.1. NCBI lineage: Eukaryota > Metazoa > Mollusca > Bivalvia > Ostreida > Ostreidae > Ostrea > Ostrea lurida. The sequence continues at coordinate 12,139 of CAJDSM010045589.1, forward strand.
CAATGAATATAGTTTTTTTTTGAGAATTTTAATTTCTTCCTCGGACAAATTTGGGAAGTATTTCGAATAGTAATTCTATTTTGGTTAGTATGGTGGCTGAAAAATCAGAGTATTATTATTTTATTTTGGAAAGTCCCACACGGTTTAGGTCTTACTTATGCAAAAGTAAAAACAAATCAAATGTAATACATTCTGTATTTCTAACAATTTTACTTTGATAGAGGGATGCAAAATATAATTTGTGTTTAACATGGCAGTATCCTGTTTTTCGTACTGGTTTGTCCGGAGATGTTAACAGAGGGAACAGACGGTATTATGAGTTATATAAAACCGTAAGAAAAAGAGATACTTTGAGAGCAGCATGGGATGGTACCGATTTCGTTGATCTCTCTTCGATTTATGAGCCACTTCCCCAACTCGGCGCAACCGTGGTCGACCATGTGTGACTGCACACTAGTTCCCAGTAATGATTGCTATAATTACTTTACCCTGTATTACTGCCGAGTCTTATTACATTGGATGGAAAAAACGCGTAATTTATAAAAAAAAGGGTGGATGTGAGTATAAGGACGACAACTGGATATTCTAACGAAATCGGTTCTCAGTAGTGTTGGGTGGTCTTTGACCAACAGCTATGGTAAGACATGATATATAGAAAATTAATTAGGCATCGTTGAGTGTCTTTCAAACGTGTTAATACCGTTTTGTCGATATCCGATTATTATCAGAGAAATTAGCATGTGCCATAGGCACTGTCTTGATATTGACTTTTGAATTACTTTACCTTTTTTCTCTAACAAACATGTTCAATGAACGCTGGAGTGATTTATTAAAATAAATTTTCCTACGTTGGAGTAGTATTGGATAAGTAGTAGCGCTGTATTCTTTAAGAGATTACAAGAGACGCGTTAGAATACTTATTTTAGTGTAAAAAACATTTGTATAGTTGATTATATGCACTTTTTTATGTCAATCAGTTAAAGTACTGCATGATGGATTTTGTTTGTCTAAAAATATCAATGAAATGCCAACGCGCAGAAGATTACATGGTTTCTAGTTTGGCGCTAGAAACTATGACAGCAGATCAGTCATTCTAATTTAGTTTAAGAATGATCAGATAGGGGGTTTCTTCTTTTAACAGACTGGGCGAATCCTAGAGAAGAGGGTGTCGGAAATTGACTCCGATACCCGGTCAGGACTTTTTGTTGCTATTCTTTTGATACTCTATAACAATTGGCTAAATATCGAATATTCTTTTAAAGAATAGCGCACATCTTTTTGGTTTATTTGTGGTTAGATTTCCTGTGAATTTATTTAATAATATTTTTTTTGTTGCTTATTTTATTAAAATTTTAAACAGATCGAGAAATTATAGTCACTTGAAGAAGATATAACATCAGCTAATACTCTCAATAGACTGTGTGAAGTTTTTTCTAAATATAGAATAAGAGCAATAAACAAGTAAGCTGACCTTTTTTCATATGACCGAGGTAGCTCCACCTCACGTACTAATTATAAAATAACTGGCTCGTAATAAACTTTAGCCTAATTATAGGTATATGTTTGCAACTTTTGAAGATGCTCGGACGAAATCAAAAGTTTAATCAAAATCAAGGCATAACATGGAATTCTTTCGGATCTCTAATACAAACATGTTGGCAACCTTATCCGCATTTATGTGCCTCACGTAAATACGGTGAATCATTCTGGCACGAGCATGTGTAATTAAATATCGTTATGTGTGTACCTTATATTCATGATGCATAACTCTTGGTGTCGTATTATTCTGGCTTTTTCCAATCGGCGGGAAGTCTTCTTGTGCCATGTTATTTGCTACTCCTTCAGCGTTGAATGCAGATCTGGTGTATATGATTTATCAGTCCTCCCGTGAGGGTCTATATTCGTTTCATTCGCTTGCTATATTCTTGTCCAAAAGTTTAATCACTAAAAAAAATATATTATTAAAGAGGTTCAGATATAATGTAAAACTTAGCAAAAAATCAAAATGTATAACATGGGTGTGGGAGGAGGGGGTTAATGTTAATTGAGCTTATTCTTTGCATGTGAAATATGGACGGCAAAAGTAAATTTGTTCTTTAAAATATAAGTAGAGATTGTGAAAAATATATCGGTATGGCAGCTTTAAAAAAAAAGTTGATTGTCTCGTCAATACGTTTCTAATTTTCAAACTCTCGATATATCAGTAAATAAATATGAGATAAGCTAACCTGATACTGGTGTCGCTATTACGTTACTCTCAAATCTAATGATATTCTTTAATAAATTAGTATGCGGCTAAAACAAGTGAGTGTGAGAAGGTTAATATCTAAACAATACTTGTTATGTTTCGTAGTGAGGACTTACACAAAAATATTAACCTACAGCCTGTGCCCCCATTTTCAAAGTATATTTTATTGTAGTAGGGGCATTTTTCGCGATATTAATGCTTGAGCTATATCAACTAATAGTCGGATACATATTTTAAGAAACGTAACTCTTATTTAAAGTTGTGTTCGAAGAACCCGTGTAGTGCGAAACGTCCAATAGTTAGGACTTAGGTAGAACATTTTCGGTGTCTGGGAATAGGGAATCGATGCCCGCAATAGCTAATTGTGCATGAACGAACTGATAAGCCTAAACCATAATAGACGTGTGGGTCCACGTATGACAAGCTGCAAATGTTGTTAATAGCAAAAACTGTTTTTGTTATTCGATTATAATCGTTAGAAAAATTCTAAGCTCTTTCGTTTGACATGCATTCCGGGACAGAGATCATATATGGGAGTGTGATTGATAGAGTGGGGAGCGGTGGCTGGGCTGTCGGCAGGGAAGCCAAAGTACATCAAGGTCGTCGGGTTTACACGGACGTAATAGGTTCTGGGGCTTAGTGAACGGTATGACAGATGGATCGATACGATAATGTCAATGATACATGAATGTGTGGTAAGAGTTAATATTCTGGACTAGGGTATATTTTCTGTTTTGTGTATTGTGCTGGCTTCATTTTGGAGTCTGGATAGTGATCTTTAGTTTCTAGACATACATGTAAGTTCCTACTTCCTTTCAACATTTGTGGATATGTATGTGATGGAAGAATACTAGACTTGTGATAAAAAGCAAGCTTTTGTTAAACATGCTGTTGTGCCGCGGCTTGATTGTACTCTTTTTTGGATCAAAAAATCTTTTGTAAAACATAGCAAACAAAATTAGAAAAAGATTTCTTGATTGATTTGTCAAAAACTGACCATTATATTCAATCATGCATGGGGAGCTCAGATATCAATCATAAAAATAGAGCTTTGAGTTGCTCCACTGGGATTTGTAAATTTGTTTAATATTTTTTTTTCGATAATTAAATTAAGGTTAAGGATTTCTTGACAAATTTAAAGTTTATGTAATAAAATATTGATCAGATTGGTGGAGCTAAGATGACGGTGTTGGATGGGGTCAGAATACGAATGGGAGGCTTTCTGCTCTTTATTCGACTTAGGTGCCAAATGGCTTTCTATCGCGCGCAATGGAAACGCAGTGAGGTTCATAAGCGGAATGGAAAGGAAGAACAATTTTGTTGAGTTTTTCGCTCTATGTACAGATAATCTCAATAGGGGGATAGTATATTTTTCACTATAGTTTGAAGGAGAATGAAACACTTTTAGGCGAGCTCTTTCCAACACTCTTCTTTGCGATGGTATCTTGTACGCAACAAATTTAATAACAATACAGAAATTTCATATTATTGTATAGTGGGAAGTATGATCACATCAAGCGCCTTGGTTTTGGCTTTTATTACGTCAAAGAGTCGTGTGTGAGGCGGGAGTATGTAGTTTTGGATGGTTAAAAAAATTGTCATTAAGGCGTCGTCCATTGATCATTGATCTGTAGTTTTGGTTGTTCGTGCTGGATACATTAAAGGCTGGAACGTAAAGTCTATGTAATCTTCGTAATTGTACAATTTGATACTCATGATGAGAGAAGATGCTTTGTTTTTCAAAGAGCTAGGTAGGTTAAGGTTCAAGGTCATAGTGTACGTTTATAGGTAAAATACATTGTAGGTAGGATGAGAACAATGAACAGAGAAAAAAAGGATTCCTCCAGGAATTATTAGCAACTTTAGTACATTTGATACATCTAATGTATGAGGAGCATGCTTATTGTTTCTTTTTATAAGGTGTAGGTCAATGTGTCCTATTTAGTGTCGTTTTATATGTGTTCCACTTAAATGTAGGAAAATTGTTTGGTGTGTTCAGGACAGACTAAATCCGTAAGCTCAGGATGTTATCATAACTGGTATTAATTGATCACGCATATGAATGAGAGGAAAGACACGGCTATTGGCTTTTATCAAAGAGTTGTAGGTGAAGGTTCGTGGGGGTCAAGATCATAGTGTCATTTAATAGTGAAACGTTGTAGGCAGGCTATACAGACCGAAACGGTAAGTCAGGTCATGCACTTGGTAATTTGATACCTTGGTTTATGGTCATGAGTTTTAACTACGAATTTTTTTCAACACCAAAATTTTTGGTTCTGAGAGAAGGGGTTTCGTTTGTTGGCCGCCGGAAAGTGTTGTAAAAAAAGGGCGGGATCAAAATAAGAAATAAAGAAAAATAGGTATTGTTTTTAAGGTAATAAGGGTTAGGGTCGTAGTGTCATCTTAATAGGAACGACTGATGGCAGATATAGAGGACCGCGGAAGAAGTGGTTCTTAATATGTAATTAGAGTATTTGGCAAAAATCAGCTGTAAAATTGTTATGTCAGGTATCGAACTGAAGGTAGAATGTGATAAATTCCAAAAACACAAATCACAACATAACGAATCGTAAATACCTGTATATATTTAGTGGAGTAGATGTACCAACTTCTACCCTCACTTTTTCAGATCAAGTAGGATTAAATGTAGGCGTTTACTTTCTTTTTATAGAATATAATGTAGAATTATTAGGATCATATCATATATATTGCCTATTTTAGATTTTGAGACTTAAGTGAAAAGAGAGGGTTTTTTATAATCTGATAAAAGTGTATGAAGGAAATTACCATTCGAACCACGATGTGAATAAATTATTGAAAATATGTCATTGACATTTGTGTAATTTATTGCTTAGAGTGTTGATTTTTTTGAAACAACCCTAATTACGTGGATAACGATACAATTTGAATAGCTACTGGATCTATGGAGACTCTGTTAAATTGAGCTCATTAGATGCAGAATAATAGTATTTATAGGTGATAAGAATTTTACTCGAATACCGCTCAGGTACATAGTTTTATATCCTCGCTTGAACAAACACGCCAATTGTTTTCGATTTGTTTAATTGATTTAAAATGTCTATTTTTTTAGACTTATTTAAGCATTTTAAAAAATCACAAATGAATATAGTATTGATTTTGTTAGTAATTGAAATCAGTATTCTTTCTTGTAAAGCAATTGTACGCACGACTATGTCTATTGGCTATTTTGAAGAATAAGCATTTAAAGAATGATGCTAGAGATTGCTATTCAAGCGGCAAAAATGGTACCTTGGCAATGACTAGTACCTGATATGTTTCAATTATCTCCTCAAGGCGTTTCCAGTGGAAAACTTGGCAAAATTCTTGAAAATTTACTATATGTCTGTGTAGAGTTTTGGATATATTCCATGATGATATCATATACAAAAATACTAGAAAAGTATGGGAAAATTACTATGAGTATGATTTCTGAATACCATAGTGTAATCGGTATAAGTATGTGTCTTTTAGATGAGAGAATTCATGCTATGCTACGAGATCTTTTTCACTATAAAGATTTTAGATGAGTTTTACAGACAGGCATGCGGGATGCTTACTTTTCCTTTACTGGTACTAATTACACCCAAAATAATTCTAACTCCTTATGTTGATAATTAAACAGAAAGCACAGAAAAGAATTGTCCGATGTTGAAAATATTTTTTGGAATTTTAACTCTTTGCTGAAAACACGGTCCTGAACACACAAAATTAACTGTTGCATGCAATACACGCTTCCGAAGAAATAGGTATATAATGCATCCCTTTGTTTTTGCCGTCAGATATCAATGATACATGTTACGGTTTTAAATGTCTTAGAGAGTGTGTAGTGTAGTCGTAGGGTTTGTTAACAAATATATGTGTATAATATCATGTGATAGTGTTTTCGTTTATCGTAAGTATTATGTATTAAATAGTGTGACACCGTTGGAATTTGTATAGTAAAGAACGGATTTACAATAATTTCTAGAATAAACAGAGTAGGATTGTTTTATTTGTCATTGCTTGTGATGAAGAAAGCCTACTCGGAGGATGGAGGGAAACATTAAGACAAAGTTTGCCGAAAAAAGTTATAGGAAGGTTTTCATAGAATGTTAGAGAGGAGCAAGCACTATTGTACCGAGATTAACTGAGTTCTGGGCACGGATCTGGCTAATACATGATTGGACGTGTTAGAGAAAGATGAAGAATTTCCTAGTAAAAGCCAGCAATCCAGACATTAGACCTGCATGTTCGACACTATGATGGAATTACTGGTTCATTGGGAGACATCTAGAGAAAGTGCCTTTGAATATGCTGGTGTGTTAGAGAGACTTAGATGGTGGAGAAATAAAATAGAAAGGGGTTTAGGAGTGTTCTTGATGTTTATTATGCAAGATTTCCAAAGTATTATTCTTTACACGCATTCCCATCGGTGGAGTAATATATACGGTTAAACATTGAATCAAACTTGCTACAGTTATATGTATACGCTTACCGGAAAACGGTGTTTGAGCTAATCGTCGTTGTACTGTTTGCTTCTTTTAGGGGTTTGAAGTCTAATATTCACGTGTTGCACCCACCTGCTGCCACCACGTGAAGAAAAATCAGTCTATAAAGCGAATTGATTTGGAACTGTAACTAGATATTTTTACAGTGGACATACGTTTGGAAACGTGGGGAAAGGGAGTGAACTGAAATTGGCTGGAAAACCATGTTCAGGAACAGAATAAGTATGGTATCCAAAGTCCTGTTTGGGGATGAGAATCTCTGAAACAGCGACACACAATTGTCGGATTTAGAGATTCGTTCACGGGACGAGGGCGGAGCTGCTAGAGAGTCTTAATCATGAACAATCAAAGAAGCTCTATTGCGCAATTATATTGATATATTTCGACATTTTACTAGGCAATCCAGATAATATACTCTACTTCATGGACAGACAGTTATGGTGTCGATCAAATTCAATTTAGTTAAATTTCGGCCTGGAAATCCAATAAATTATAGTCGGTTGGATCTAAAGCTTGTGGGAGCATATATTCCCTTCTGATCGAGTGTCTGGCAGCCCTGTCATGTGAAATTGTGTACTGGGTTGTGGTTGTTTGCTTGGAGATAGCGAACACCTGTCCATTCTTCTTCCAGCTATGGTGAAGGGAGTCGGGATCAGAGAGGCTAATTTCTTGATATTATTACTAAACTTATCATCACAACTGTGAATAAATATTATATATAAATTGTAGAAATATTCAGTTGGCTCTATATATGAACTATTATCATGTGGTCTAGTTTAGTTTTGTAACCTGTGTATGTGTGTTTATCCGTCTACAATGGCAAATGAAATAGGTTTTCATATAGCGTAACGGGAGGATCTTGTGTGAACTTGCAGGGAGATAAAGCTTAGTGGTTACAAATACAATGTATCATGCTAGCTTTAAACCAGGAATGATCTCGGTGTGCAGAGTATGAGAGGAGATAATATATTGTAGATTTATTTCCTGCTCTCGTTTTAAAGGTGTTATATTCAAATATCTTAATTTAAGAGCCACCAATTGGACAAAAAAAATATTCTCATAATGATTCGCAAATAAAGGAACAATTTTGAAAGTTTTATTTTTGGTTAACTTACAGTGAGGTCATCAATGCAGTTCATCAACTAGTGTAATTTGAAAATACTGCCTTTAGATCAGGGAGCCAAAAGGGGGAAGGCTACACTTACTATAATAATTCGTTTGATAAGCGATGTTGTAGGGAGAGGATCAAAAGGATTAATTTGATGGGGTCCGCATATTTGATATTTAGAAGCTCGTTCATATCCTGTCAAAAATTAGTGTTCCTCCATTGCTCCGTTGAAATGGCATTTTATCTATATATCAACCAAGGGATGCCAAACTTCGGGCAGCAGTCGAGTGCTGTATTCTGGGGGAAGAATCTAGAAGGCATATTAAAGACACGCATGTTAATAGTCACAGAGGTTAACATAAGGAAATATGATGTGAGGGCGTGGACTCTGGTGTGTGAATGTTTTATGTGTTTTGTGGTTTATTAGATATTAAGCTCGCGCCGGGAATAATGTTCCAATTCTGATAAAAAATCTGATATAGATATTGCGATTGGGTCATTTACCATGAGGAGTGGCGTGACTGCATTAGAGTTTGTTTGCTATTAGCATATATGTTAACTGCTTTTCGCGCGTTGGCATATTTATCATTGGTTACAATGATCCAATGGAAATATCCGCAATCTGGCTGGAGACTCGCTATTGGTTCTATGATAAAAAGGCGCCCATCGTTTAAATTTGGTGCAAGATACCTAAAGGCAAATCAGGCACTAGACAATACATAGTATAAAAAATTTCTATATTGGTAGTGCTTTATGATGATAATTATAGATCATATGTTTTTGGATTACATGGGTAAGATAAAATACGTGACTGAATTTCCAAAACTTTATAATTACAAGTATTGTGTATGTTAGAGAGTGGAATAGGTGTAGGATAACGCATGTCTATATTTGGTTCACAACTTGACCTAACAGCTACTCTGTAGGTGCTAATGTTGCAGTGTTATTGGGAGTTGT
>CAJDSM010045594.1:859-18919 GCA_903981925.1 Ostrea lurida
ACGGCCAAATTTTTGTAATATATCGGACGAGTCTAGAGCAGGGTGCCAACACATGAAACTCTCTACACAATATGGATCCCATAAAAATTGTTCAATGTAAGAAATCAATCTGAATAGTGCCAAGTCTCACAGGGTCTTATACCTGAAAAGCTGTTGCAAGTCTTCACTGGGATGTCCTAACGATGCAAGTTGTCGCAGATCATCCATTCAAAAGAATTGTAGTTCTAAAGGAGTTTTGTATAAGTCTGCTTCATACATACCAGCATTTTCTAAATAATTACCGGCATTCAAAACAAAATGAATAACTAGCTGGTCACGTTTATCTTTACTAGTCTGAAGGAAAACTATGTGCGTTCAAAAACTTTAGACAGTTTAGATTTGCATGTATGTTAAATTTGTGTCAAACAGTTTGGGCAAATGTTACGTACAATTCTTTAATGTACCGTGGATCATTGAAGAGTTGACTGTATACCTGTGACAGTCCAACTGAAACTGAAAGCGTGCCTGTTTTTAACTATTGATGTTGTGTGCTATAGGGACCATATGAAAGTTATGAAGATACCTTATGCCGTATCATGTTGTTAAAATCGCTCGATTTTACCGGTACCCTTGCATTAACGAATGTGAGTATAATTACTCCTGTGGTGGATGAAGCTCGGTTGGTATTGACGAGAACGCAGTTTTGTGATTGCTGTTGTGGATTTTTCCAATTTTCTGGGGTTTGTGATGATGCTTCAGAGTTGTTTGATTCTCCCACGGGTTGTCTTTGGTGCTTTAGAGGGTATGAAGAAAAATATCTCCAGCGTGTTCCAGGTTAAATAGAAAATTATCGAGTTGATTGTTGTTTATTTTGTATTGTTGTTTTTTAAAAGTTATGTTTGTTTTTATGTGCTTTACGGTGGTGCATGCATGCTCAAATTGTTTATTTCGTTGTCCCTACATAGTGGACGTATATCAGATTAAATTCGGGCTATGAGAGAATATAAAACAACACACACTGGTAAACCTTCCACCCTGTTGGTGTTTGTGTGTGGGATTATTACGCTTTATGCATCAACTGTTCGTGGATTGGCTGTCATATGTTGGCTGTTGGGGAAATAGAGCAATTGGTGGCTCTCTTGGTTGCTATTACGTGTAACCCAGCCTATATTATATATATGTGATATCACCTCACAAAATGAATCCTGTCAAAAATAAATGCTCCACAAGTGAGTTCGTCATTTTTATAAATTTTCAAAAGATGCCTTTTCAGAACAGTTAGGTCCCTGCATTCTGCATTTCTCAGTGATACCTGGGCTTCATTGTGGTATGAATATAACTTATTAGTGGATGCAGTTTGGGCCATTGTTATTGGTGCATTGTTAATGATGTAGATGAATTTGCCATTTTGCATATTGTTATTTCGATTATCACAACCTTGGCGTGTGACTAAAATAAATGGACTTTTAGCCTCACCTGAGCCAAGGTTCAAGTTGCGTTATGTCTGCTTTCGCCTTTTGTCCAGTCTTCGTCCGTGTCGTGGCCTGTCTCCGTTCTCGTTCTTAGTGGCTTAATGGCTATGTTTCCTACAGATTTGGATAGCGACTCTGTCCTCTAAGCAACGCTGGGCCACAATTAACCAACTGGTTACATCATCCTTTTGGTGAAGGGGAATTCAAGTTGTTCAAATAAGACAGCCTCAAAGGGGAGATTCATCGACCAGAAGAATCACCACAATACTCCAGGGCTCTTGGTTTGGATTTAAAATCTCTTCTCAACCGAACACATGGGTCCAGAAAAGCTGAATTTATATGAAAGCTTCTGAATATAGTGCAGATTCAAGTTTGCTTCATAATCATGACCCTCCGGCGTTACGATGGGCCCCAATAGGGGATTAAAGTTTCGATATGATTTATATAGGGACAAATTCTGTTAAAAGATCTTCTTCCAAGAACCATTGGCCAGACAAAGCGAAATTTACATGAAAAGCTTCGTGATATATTGGAAAATCACCTTAGTTCAAAGTCATGAACACCCGGGGGCTACGATGGCGGCGCACCAATAGGGATCAAAGTTTTACCATATGATTATATAGGGAAAATCTTTAAAATCTTCTTCTCAAGAAGAACCACTGACCAGAAAGCTGAAATTTACATGAAAGCTTCCGTGAAGTATATGAGATTCAAGTTTGTTATCAAAAATCATGACCCCCGGGGTACGATGGGCCTCAATAGGGAATCAAAGGTTTTACACCATGATTATATAGGCGAAAATCTTTAACATTCTTCTTCTGAAGAAACCACTGGGCCAAGAAAAGTGAAATTTATATGCAAGACTTCCTGCATATAGTGCAGATTTAAGTTTGTTCAATACTATAACCCCCGGGGGTCGATGGGGCCAATCAGGGATAAAAGTTTACATTGTGATTCATATAGGGAAAATTCTTTTTTAAAATCTTCTTCTCAAGAACCACGGCCAAAAAGCTGAAGATTTTATATGAAATTTCCTATAATAGTGGAGATTCAAGTTTGTTCAAGGCATGACCCCCGGGGTACGATGGGCCCCAATAGTGTGATCCAAAGTTTTACAAATGATTTTATATAGGAAATCTTATTAACTCTTCTTTTCAAGAAACCATCTGGGCCAGAAAAGCTGAAATTTATATGAAGCTTCGTGATATAGTCGGTACAGATTGTATCAAGCGATCTGCTGCTTACAACGACTTATATCCCCTCGCACTCGACTGCAGCTTTCTGCATCATGTTGGGTTGGCGACGTCTCAGAACATAGGGGATTAAAGTTGCTACTACTGCTCTTCTTAGAGAAGCAGTTTCAGGTGAGCGATGTGGCCATGGAGCTCTTGTTTGCAGCAGCGAATGAAGATAGAATTCATGAGTTACAAGTATTTTCTAGCTCTAGGAATGATTCTATCTAATGTTTGTTGGCGTGTATTATCGAAGCGTGGTTTACATTAATTTATTATGTGAGCTCGTTGTTTCTCCTTTGGGTGTACTAAGTAATAATGACTGAATGTCAGTTATTGTGCCAGTTGTGTGGTGTGTATTTTTGAAGTATTTGAAGGTGTGGAACAATATACAAAGAATCAATGAGAAGAATCGTACAATTTCCTTTTCGATATTTTTATTTTTATATAACAATGAGACCTTAAACAATCTAATCTTTGAGTGTCAAGTTTTGTTATTTAAATTGTCTTCTCTTTTATTGTTTGGGTTTTTTGGCTTCGTGTTTTTATTTTTTTTTCTTTATTATTTAATTTTTTTATATGTGGTACATTATAAATAGTCTAATTTAAAGTTTACACTTCACAAGACTCTATTATCAGATTAACATTTCGTATGCTGTTTTCTGTTTACCAGCAACATGGGGAATTTTCAGACCAAGTACTAGTCCCCTCCGTAGCTAGTGCCCCGCCCCGGTGGCCAGGCAGGTAATACTGCATGACATGAGTGGATACATTGCGGACTGGACCCACCATTTCTATTCATGATAATCTGTTCTTTGCATTGGTTACTCCAGTATCTTCACAGCGAGATGGAATACTGCAATTTGCGTGGTTGTTTCCCATGGAAATAATAGGATAAAACCCTTACGTCGAAAATATTTGCTGTGTTTCAAATGTCATTTCAGCTATGATTTTTATGTCCAAAAGGTTTTCTTGAACAGAAAAATGCATGTTTACGGAAAGAACCATGGAAATTCGTGGAAGACTTTTGTTAGCAGGCAGTTCAATGCAGACATTGTTACAAATATTCAGGATTTATTAATAAAGTCCTGTCCAAGTTCAAAAGAAGAGAATTTGTAATTTCTTTGTTCTCTGTGTTGAATTTCTGAACTTTTCTGTGAGTGTTTTGACAGAGATTGTGACTTTCATTTTGTTGAATGTGTAGGCAGTGAATTCTACTTATTTATATAAAATGTGCTCGTGTATCTTGCATACAACATGTATGAGTCACGAATGAGAAAATAAATAGCCAGGACGTCTTGTACGAAACTTTTTTTTTAGTAAAGTAATAATCACATGTAATTTATATGTGCTCTTTATAACTTTAATTGTGGACTACATGTATTTGTTACTGGTAATTTAATGTAGTTGTGTCTGATTATTTGTCGCTGATGATTTAATAATCCGTGTGCCATGTCTCCTAATGATTTGTGTTTTATGTCTTTCAATCCGCCAGGAGGTCCCTAGAATTCCGGGTGCCAGAGTAAGTCGCTCTGTTAGAGTGCTCTATACCAAGTTTGGTGTTGATCTGTCACATCATTTTGTCATCACTTGAACTGATATAACTGTGCTGTGTTGCAAACTGTAAAATACTTATCAGATTTGTTTTTTTTGTTTTTTTTATTTTTAAGTTTTCTGAGTCAACTAGATCTATCTGATTTTTTATTTCAATGAATATTAAGAGTTTCTTCTTGTAGTGGAAATTTAGTTTCATTCAAAATATGATGCCCATATGGAGAATTGTAGAGATGTGAAGTTTTATGAAATAATATTGGGGGGGGGGGTTAAAAGTATCTTTTCTTGATCAAAGAAGAATGAATTGCAATTTTCATTATTTCATACTCATATTCTCTTTGGAGCAAGAATAAGAAAACTATTTTTCTGAAGCAAAGCTAGGAACTCAACTGTTCAAATTTTACTTTGGTATACATTATGTACATTTATTTAAAAATCTCTAGATTTTAAAACCCTATATCTCAAAAATTGCAGGCCTGTTGGTCAACATACTATATACAGGTGTGTAAACTAGGTCACTTTAGGGACACAGCATTGCCCCATTTTTTTTTTTTATTATTTGGTAAGTTCAAGGTAATTCAGGAAAAGATTTTGGACAGGTATTTTTGTCAACTCTTTTGACATTTTGAAAACAAAATGTTTTTCGTTCGGATGAGATTTAAGCACCGTTTGAAGTTTTTATTTTTAAAATTTGAGGAGGAAAAAATAAGATTGTTTTAGATGAGTTCACTGATCAGTCTCAAGTTCACAGGAGCAAAATAGCACAGCTAGTGTTCAAGAGAGAAGAATTGTGTGACAAAATGTGGATGAGATTTTATGAATATGACTTGTTGTTCAAAGGATTTGTTCCCATTGTATTGTGTAAAATCTATATGTAGTTGATGATTGTGGAAACTGTACCCAAGCATGCTGCTATTGAGATTTTTGAATAACGATTATTACCTCGTAGATAAATGGAGATAGTAGATTGTGCCCTACATAGTCCCTTACCGTAGCATGAGTTTGTCATATCATTTGTATTTCGGTTCATAATTTAAGATTCACAGACGTCATTTATATGAGAGAACAAAAAGCTTTAGAGAACGAAATTTGTTAATTCTGCAAGCATCCGTAAATCATAGTTTAAATCGAACTTAGATGTTGTTTCAGTATAAATGATAAATAATTATTGTACTACTGTAACGCGGATAATAAGTTAATAGTATTATTGTAACAGAAATAATACCATATGACATTTAGTGGAAAGCTGATTTAAACATTTGACCGCGAACTTCATTAGCGACTTGTCACCGTCTCTCCAATTTTTATAATGATTGCCCCTGTTCGAGGTGTACTTAGATGTTCTACAGTGAATAGATTCCGCAAAATGTGCTTAAAATAAATCCACCTGTAAAAAGTATTTATTGAGCGTGGTGTGTGAGTGTCTTGGGATTGATATGCTCCAAGGCTATCTCGAGATCGTCTCTCTTTTGCCGTCCGGTGTGCGCCGTGTTGTGACCGAGAAGTGAGTAAGATTGAAGCCTAATACGTACACAGATTATATTTTACAGTGATTATTTGCACATTTTAGCGCGGAATACTACTTATCACTGTTAAAATCTAAGTACCACCTCGAACAGGGGCAATTCATTATAACAAAATTGAGAGAGCGGTCTTCAGAGATTTTTTAACAATCTTTCTTAAATGAAGTCCGCACGTCAATATGTTAAATCAGCCTTCCACTAAATGATTCAATAGTTTACCTTACTGGTGTTCAATTATTACTGTTACAGTTACTATTATATTATACCGGTTTAACATATACAATAAATATTATCCATCTACAGTTACATGTAATGACATAGGTTTGCCAAAGTATAAACGATTCTTAGGGATTGTCTGTCCATCAGTTATCTGTATTTTGTTGCACCCTAAAACTATAAAAATACTTTTAATGAGGTTCATAAACGTATAGCTGGTTTATGTGCCTACCTGCATTGATAGGAGGTACAACTGTAGTACACTCCGGGTAGGTTGTAAATGGACGCAAAAGTGCGAGATAACATCTTGGCAAGCGTCTCCATGTGCATATTTAATGTTACTCAAGGACAAAAAATAAAAATTCAGATAGGATAAGCAAAGACTGATCGCGCACAGGTATTTGGATATAGAAAGGACTTTTCAGATGAGACCGCAAGCACTCTAAGAAACCTTTACAAGCACTGCGCTACTCCTTTAGTGAGATCGAGGCGTAAATTTCTGTTCTAGACTGCGGGTGATTTTAGTTGAGCGAGCACAGACAGACAAAAATATATATTTGCAATGGCTAGTGGATTCTGATATATTTTTATTGATCCCCTTATAGTGTCTACCAGCGATATTATCTAGGCTTCTTTTTACTACCGAGCTTATAGGGTACCCTTTCCCCCTTTGACACCCCATCAAACGACGAGATCAAGTTTCCCCTCTCTCCTTCCCACAGATAAAAAATCCCCCCCTCCCCCCAACTGGCGCTGATGGCCAGAAAATCACACAAAATATCCATGGGGATTTTATCAAAACTCAGTTTTTGATACATGACATATGCTCCACTTTCCCATGAATATTCCGATTCCTCTGGAAGCCGTTAATTTTGTTAAACTGCATGTGCAGCATGTGTTCATTCACATATTAATTTATCTCGAAGAGCTTACACTACTGTGACAAACTCACGTAAGTCTTTTATAGAATGTGTATTTTATTGTTACAGACACATTCTGACAAATCCGAATGTCGGTTACCTAATCTGACCCCTGATTGTGACGACGATTGATGACCTTTGCACCATGCTTGTGCGTTCTCAGAGACAGGAGGAAAAAAGCAAGGACAGATGTTAGACATGCTGACCATCGGTATATGTCATTTATAAGCGTAGACTGACCAGCATACAGTTAGTTTAAAATGTTAGAGTGGGCTGAAAAAAGTGGGACATGATATATCTCTCTGACACTGTAAAATTTCTGAAATGATCTGGAAATTAATTGTGTTCAGGGTTCAGATATCACGAATGCAGATTTAATTTGTTATTTATCAGAACATGAATCCATTAAGGCCGCAATATGACCTTCTTCTGATTATTTTTTATTTCTGTACACTGTGTTTGGGTGAAAAGAAATATGAGGACGCATTACTTGCAGCCAACGAATTCCAGGTGACCCAAATAATGAGGGAGGTTGAGGTGTGGTCAATAATGAGTGCGTTGGCAGGTTTGCTGTAGGTGCCATTTTGCTGTTATAGTATGGAAATCACACAGAGGAGGGGGAGGAGAGGAGCAGGGATCGTGGAGCTGGGCGGAGGAATCGACGGAATTGAGTTCTTCATGTGTATAGCCTATCTCCTGCGCGAGTGATATGGAGGCAGGTAGGTGGTTCGATCATGGGTGGGGGTGCCTATAGACGAGAATGGATCACACAGGAAGGAGAAGACCTCTTGAGCGACGAGGAGAGATGGGGCGGGGAGAGATTCTCATGTTATTAAACTGATCTCTGGGCATGTTTGAATTGTTAGGTGATGTCAACAGAAGGAGAAGACAACTCTTGACACAAACGACGGAAGTGACTTCTCCATGCTTACACTGATCTCTTGGGCAGGTTTGAATTGTTTTGTAGTTGGATGATGAGGGCCACGGTTCCTCGATGTAAAAATACTTCAATACATGCTTCCTTGTTGCTAAATCTCCCCCTTTATAAACCTACGAGAAGTGTGCGGACGACACACAAAGCTATCCCCCGGCACTTACGTTATAATCCCCTCCACATATTCAAGCCATCATCAAGGGAGATTACTGTTTGAGAATCTTCCCAACCGAGAGGAAATCAGACAAAGTTGAGCTATCTGTCTAGCTGTTAGTGTTCTTTTACGTGATGCTTAGTGTATAGTGAATTCGTAGTGTTATTTTATGTTAGATGTGTAGCTTATGTGGCAGTGATAATGTCTTCACAGTGGATTGCAGTCAAACGCATAATCGTGAGGTTTTATATCATTTACGAGAGCATGTTACGCGTTATATAAGAGAAATATACTGCACCTTTCGCTGGGATATTTTTTCCGGTGATTGATATGAGAAAATTCTAAAAACTTTCATGACTGGGATAATACGATCATTCACATTATCTTCCACAAGGAATGAGGTCGCAAATGTATTAAGAGATGTCACAAAATTATTAAGAGATATTCAACAATATATTGGATTTCTTCGATAACACTCGACATTTCGATCTACATTTTTTTTTGTTGAATAGTCGGTAAAGATTTTAGCATTACTGATAATTACCTTAATTTCTGTTTCTTAATCATATCTAAAATTTGGCCAGAAAACAGTTAAACACTTTCCTCAATTCATTTCCATCAAAGCAATTTCTTTCATCACAGCGTTATTGTTTCAAAACTAAACAATTTCCATGCAGGTGAAAAGTATTTGATGTAATTATTTATAAAGCTTTCTCATGGTAACAACGTTAACTTGAGTTGATTTTGTTTCTTGACAACAATCCATTAAGCTTTACGTGTTTGGTCTGCGTTTTTGTACAGCTTACATAGTACCAACTGGTAGTTTTAGTTTCTTGCACGATACATAACTAGTGCGTAATAACATATTATTACTAAACATCACGCTAGATTCCGCATGGTCGGTGGAGGACCTCTGGCGCTGAATTATTTCTCAAGTACAACTGCCTTCATGACGCCAAGATCGAGATAACGTACTCAACAGCGAGAGTGTGCACGCTGGCACAGCTTGCCCCAGCCATGGCTAGTAACCTGATATCGTCCCGTCAACATTCGAGCACACCAGTCTTGGAGTACCTGGCTGAGAATACCACACCGAGCGCGCAGCCCATATCAGTAGATTAATGACTCATACTCAGTTGAGATGACAAGATCTAGCATTATCTAATAGCATGCTCTGTTATGTGAAGACAAATTACTCCATTCTCCTCCCCATTACATCCGATACAGGACCAATTTGTCCAGCATGATTAGATGTGTACCGAATCCATTGTTATTCTCCTCCAGAAATAAAGTAAGGGTTTGTGTCAGTCTTTCGGCATTGAAAAGGCAGCCACCTTACAAATGCAGCTTCACAGCATAAAGAAACTTTGTCTAATAAAGGGAAAATAAACGCTGTTCACGAGTGAGAAATTTCACTACCCATGCACACAGCAAAAGAAAACTTTTTAAATAAGGGACATAACTGCGTTTCACAGTGGTCAATTTTTTACATAGGGGTTTTTTACTGGATATTACTCGTTCTTTCCTTGCTGGAGTTGCGCTGTGAGAAATGTATCATATGAAACACACGATTAAACCACTGCATTCAACGTATCTAATTCCAACATCGCTCTTTTCTCCCCTATATATCCGTATTTTATCAGCAATTATAACCACGATTATAACGACTGCTGCAAACAAACTTTTTTTCAAAAATTAATCAAAATTTAAATGTAGAATTTATGTCCTCTGTATAATGTTAGAATGAATACCATTCAATGTATGGAATATAATTTAGTCCTTGATTCTCAATTTAGTCCCAAATAGTGGGAAAATTGTACGTATAGAGTGATTAAAAGAGAACGGTAATTATTATCTACGTTGTTTGAACTTCATGTAGAAGTACAAGTCTCTTACTTTGTAAATTTTATATTTGTACGTAGGTTGTATTACAATCAAACAAAAGCCAGAAAAAATACACCAAACCCATTACCACTTTTTGTTTTTGTTTGGTTTGTTTCTTTGTTTGTTTGTATCAAGCGTAAAAACATTGTAAAGTTGAGCCTTCAAAGTGAAATGTTGAATTTTATACAAAACACAATTATTCTGTATCTAAGAAATGTCCATTTATGTTTGAATTAAAACAATCTTCACCTGTGTTTTAGTGAAATGGTGAAGAGACTGGAATTATCGATGACCAGGTAACATATATTTTTGCCTTACTTAAAATTCGTTTAATTCAAAGTTCTTCTTATGTAGAAAAAATATTTTAGAAATGAAATATGTTTCTAATTAAAATAACTATCGATGTCTATTTTCAGGGCTTCTTCTATTACTTGGTAGATGCGTAGATGTGTTTAGTGTCTATATTTTGATTTATGATATACTGATTTATGGTGTAGCTGATGTGTTGATTCCATTACAGGATTATAACGGCCAAATTTTTGTAATATATCGGACGAAGTCTGAGCAGGGTGCCAACAATAAAACTCTCACACAATATGGATCCCATTAAAAATTGTTCAATGTATAGAAATCAATCTGATAGTCCAAGTCCTCACAGGGTCTTATACCTGAAAGGCTGTTGCAAGTCTATGGGGATTTTCACAGGATGGACAAGCGTTCGCGAGCCATAATATCAAAAGAATTGCTAGTGTCTGTAAAGGGAGTTTTTCATAAGTCTGCTTCATACATTACCAGCAGTTTTCTAAATATTACCTCATTCAAACAAAATGAATATACTAGCTGGTCACGTTATCTTTACTAGTCTGAAGGAAATATTGCGTGTCAAACTTTAGACCAGTTTAGTTTTGCATGTATGTTATAATTTGTCAAACAGTTTGGTGCAAATGTTACGTACAATTTTTATGTACCGTGGATCATTGAAGAGTTTGACTGTATACCTGTGCAGCCAACTGAAACTGAAAGCGTTGCCTTGTTTTTAACTATTGATGTTGTGTGCTATAAGGGACCATATTGAAAGTTATGAAGATACCTTATGCCGTATCATGTTGTTAATCGTCCGATTTTACGGTAGCCTCCATTAACGAATGTGAGTATAATACTCCTGTGGTGGGATGAAGCTCTTGGTAATTGACGAGACGGCAGTTTTGTGATTGCTGTTTGGATTTGTTCCAATTTTCTGGGGTTGTGATGATGCTTCGAGTTGTTTGATTACTCCCACGGGTTTGTCTTTGTGCTTTAGAGGGTATGAAGAAAAATCATCCAGCGTTGTCCAGCGTTAAATGAAAATTATCGAGTTGATAGTTGTTATTTTGTATTGTTGTTTTAAAATTAGTTGTTATTTATGTGCTTTCGGTGTCGCAATGCAGCTCCAAAATTGTTTATTCGTTGTCACTTACATAGTGTGACGTAAAGATTAAATTTCGGGCATTGGAGATATATACAACAACACACTGGTAAAACCTTCCCATACCCTGTTGGTGTCATGTGTGTGGGATTATTACGCTTTATGCATCAACTGTTCGTGATGGCTGTCATGTTGGCTGTTGGAAATATGCAAGTTGTGGCTTTTGGCTTGCTATTACGGTAAACCCAGCTAATATTATATATATGTGATATCACTCACAAAATGAATCCTCAAAAAATAAATGCTCCACAAGTGAGTTCGTCATTTTTCATACAATTTTCAAAATGGCCTTTTCCAGAAACATTAGGTCCCATCATTCTCGCATTTCTCAGTGTACCTGGACTTATTGTGGTATGAATACTAACTTATTAGTGGATGCTACGTTTTGGCCATTGTTTTGGTGCATTGTTAATGATGTAGATGAAATTTGCCATTTTGCCATATTGTTATTGATTATCACAACCTTGGCGTGTGACAAATATAAATGAACTTTTAGCTCACCTGAACCAAGGTTCAATGTGCGGTTATGTCTTGTTCGCTGTTTTAGTCACAGTCTTCGTCCTGGTACTGCCTGATCCCGGTGTCTCGTTAACTATGAGTTATTGAGCACTATTGTTTCCACGGATTTGGATCGCTCTGGGTACTCAGCAACCGCTGGGCCACAATTAACCAACTGGTTACATCATCCTTTTGGTGAAGGGGAATTCAAGTTGTTCAAATTTGAATGACAGGCCTCAAAGGCGACGACCTAATCGAACAAAAGAATCACAAAATCAGGCTTAGTGGTTTAGGATTTAAAATGCTTCTTCTCAACGAACCTACTGGGTCCAGAAAAGCCTGAAAATTTAATATGAAAGCTTCTGATACTAGTGCAGATCTCAAGTTTGCTTCCAAATCATTGACCCTCCGTGCGTTACGATGGGCCCCATAGGGGATCTAACAGTTTACTGTTATGAATTTTATATAGGGAAAATCTTAAGAAATCTTCTTTCCAAGACATTGGCCAGAAAAGCTGAAATTTACATGAAAAGCTTCGTTGATATATTAGGAAATTCAGTCTTAGTTCAAAGTCATGAACTACCCGGGGGTACGATGGGGGAGGCCACCAATTAGGGGATCAAGTTTTACATATGATAATATATGGGAAAATCTTTAAAAATCTTCTTCTCAAGAGAACCACTGACAGAAAAGCTGAAATTTTACATGAAAGCTTCGTGAGTATATGAGATTCAAGTTTGTTATCAAAATCATGACCCCCGGGGTACGATGGGGCCCTCAATAGGGGATCAAAGTTTTTACAATATTATATAGGCGAAAATCTTAACAAATCTTCTTCTGAGAGAACACTGGGCCAGAAAAGTGAAATTTATAATGCAAGAGCTTCCATAATATGCAGATTTAAGTTTAGTTCAAACTATAACCCCCGGGGGTCGATGGGGCCAATCAGGGATCAAAAGTTGTACATTGTGATCATATAGGGAAAATTCTTAATTAAAATCTTCTTCTCAAGAACCACCGGCCAAAAGCTGAAGATTTATATATAGAAATTTCCTATAAAGTGGAGATTCAAGTTTGTTCAAGGCATGACCCCGGGGTACGATGGGGCCCCAATAGTGTGATCCAAAGTTTTACAAATGATTTTAATAGGAAAACTTTTAAACTCTTCTTTTCAAGAAACCAGTCTGGGCCAGAAAAGCTGAAATTATATGAAGCTTCGTTATATACGTGGAGGATGTTGACACATAGCGTGTGTCACGAAGATTACTCCTCTCGCACTCAATCGCAGCCTTCCAGACATGTTGGTTGGGCATCCTGTACTCCTGGAACCAATAGGGGAATTAAAGTTGCTACTCACTGCTCTTCTATAGAGAGCAGTGTCCAGGTGAGCGATGTGGCCATGGTGCTCTTGTTTGCTCACTCGGATGAAATAGAGATCATGTTAAAGTTTCTCAGGATTCACATAATTTTTTGGCTGTATTAGGAAAGCTGGTCTTCTATATTATATGTGCTGGTCGTTGTTTCTCCTGGCGTGGTTAAGTAATAATGTACTGAATGTGCAGCTCTTCCTTTGTGTACTAAGACTGATGTCGTTGGCTTAGTTGTGTTTTTTGAAGTTTTGAAGGATTGAACAATATAGAAAGAATCAATGAGAAGAAACGTAACAATTTCCTTTTCGATATTTTTAATTTTTATATAATCAATGGACCTTAAACAATCTAATTTTGATGTCAAGTTTTGTATTTTAATTGTCTTCTCTTTTTGTTTGGGTTTTTGGCTTCGTTTTTTATTTTTTTTTCTATTATTATTATAATTTTTTTATTATGTGGTACATTATAAATGTCTAATTTTAAAGTTTACAAACTTCACAAGACTCTATTATCAGAGATTAACATTTCGTTGCTGTTTTCTGTTTACCAGCAACATGGGATATTTTTCACCAACGTACTAAGTCCCCCTCCTAGCTAGTGCCCCGCCCCGGTGGGCAGGCAGGTAATACTGCGAGCATGAGTGTGGATACATATGCGACTGGAGCCCACTCATTTCTTTCATGGAACATCTTGTTCCTTTGCATTGGTTACTCAGTTATCTTCACAGGAGATGGAATATGCAATTGCGTGGTTGTTTCCGCATGGAAAAAGAAGATAAAACCTTACGCTGAAAATATGTTGCTGTGTTATCCAATTCATTTCAGCTTGATTGTTTGTCAAAAGGTTTTCTGAACAGAAAAATGCATGTTTTACGGAAAAGCCAGGTGAAAATTCGTGGAGACTTCTTTTTAAGCATGGCAGTTCAATGCAGGTGACATTGTTACAAATATTCAGGATTTATTATAAAGTCTGTCCAAGTTAAAAGAGACGAATTTGTAATTTCTTTGTGTTCTGTGTTGAATTTCTGAACTTTTCTGTGAGTGTTTTGACAGAGATTGTGGACTTTCATTTTGTTGAATGTGTTGCAGTGAATGTCTTACATTATTTATATAAAATGTGCTCGTGTAGTCTGCAATACAACATGTATTGAGTCACGGAATGAGAAATAAATAGCCAGGACGTCATATTACGAAACTTTTTTTTTTAGTAAAGTAATATATCACATGGAATTTATATGTGCTCTTTATCACTTTAATTGTGACTACATGTATTTGTTACTGTGTAATTTAATGTAGTTGTGTCTGATTATTTTGTCGCTGATGAATTTAATAATCCGTGTGCCTGTCTCCTTATGATTTGTTGTTGTTATGTCTTTCAATCCGCCAGGAGGTCCATAGAATTCCGGGTGCCAAGCAAGTCGCTCGTTTAAGAGTGCTCTATACAATGTTTGGTGTTGAGTCTTCACATCATTTTGTCATCACTGAACTGATATAACTGTGGCGTGTTGGCAAACTGTAAAATTACTTATCAGATTTGTCTTTTTTGTTTTTTTTATTTTTAGTTTTCTGAGCAATGTAATCTATCTGATTTTTTTATTTCAATGAATACTTAAGAGTTCTATCTTGTTGTGGCAAATTTTAGTTTCATTCAAAACTATTGATTGCCGATATGGAGAATTGTAAGAGATAGTGTAAGGTTTTATGAAATTAATATTGGGGGGGGGGTTAAAAGTAATCTTTTCTTGATCAAAGAAGAATGAATTGCATTTTCATTATTTCATACTCATATTCATCTGTGCAGCCAAGATCAGAATAAAAAAACTTTTTTTTTATTTTCGTGAAGCAAAGCTGAGGAACTCACTGTTTCAAATTTTACTTTGGTAGTACATTATTGTACATTTTTATTTAAAAATCTCTAGATTTTCAAACCCTAATAATCTTCAAAAAATTGCAGGCCTTGTGGGCAAACATACTTATAATACAGGTGTGGAAAACTAGGTACTTTAGGGACACAGCATATGCTCATCTCTCACATTTTTTTTTTTTTATATTATTTGGTAAGTTTCAAGAGGTAACTCATGGAAAGATTTTTGGACAGGTATTTTTGTCAACTTTTTACATTTTGGAAACAAAATGTATTTCGTTCGGCATGAGATTTAAGCACCGTATTGAGTCATCAGTCTTTTCATTTTTCTAAAGATACGTTTGAAGGGAGGAACTCTTCCTACTAATAAGTGATTGCTTTAGATGATGTTCATCTATCAGGTATCTCACACTTCATTCGTCATGGATTGTATTCGCATACCACAACTACATCTATGCTAATTCATAATCGTGACTCACCCTCTGAATACGTCCATACTCATTAAATGAGTGTATTCGGCCTAAGAATTGATTCGTTATGATCTAAAATATAATGTCTCTGGATGAGATTTTTATGAATATGACTTGTTGTTCAAAGGAATTTCTATCCTCATTGTATGTGTGTACAATTCTAACTCCTGTCTATATCGTAGCTGATGATTGTGTGACCTACAACGTAACCGCTAAAGCATTGCTTGTCTGTTCTGATAAGTTTTGCAGACTAACTCATGTTACATATATCTACATATGTACCGCCGCGTTGCAGCATGTATGAAATGGTATATGCCACGTCTCGATAGGTACGATTGTGCTCCTGTCTCCTACATCATTAGTCCCCTTACTAGCGATACGAGACATTGAAGTTTTTTCTCATGTTCGAACGCTCTCGTGCACTAATTTTGTCTCTCATGTTCTCTTCCGTTTCGGCCGTATGTTCATAAGATTTAAAAGTTCACAGACCTTTCATTTATACTGAGAGAACTCACAAAAGCTTTAGAGAACGATAGCATTTGTTAATTCTGCAATGGCATGACTCCGACTATTATAATTAGTTGATCTTCTATTTACCTCTCAAACTCGATCAGACGCTTCTCGACATTCAGATATTTCAACTCTGTGCCGTATCTACGCGTTCTCATTCCTCTATCTTACATATATTACGCAACTATACAGCATCTCAAGCTAAATCTTTTACTCTCTTCATCTCTTCACTGAGATATAATGCGTCTCGATCTAATAGCAATACATCTCAGCGAATTTAATTCAAATGTTACTTTTTAAAAATGATTCAAGAATACTTCCCAAAATTTAAAAAGAGCAGCACAGTGGTTATAACTGAATTCATAAAAGGTATACATTTTTGTCAAGTCAAATAAGCAACATTGTCGAATAGTATATAAATGAATGGGACTCTGGTCGTTGATGAGAAGGCATTGAAGTAGCATGTTTTATTCCCAATACCAAATAATAGTTAGTAGATTTTTTATACAAATACCGATACATTCGTATCAATAATGAGATGAAATGGCGTGCATGTTTCACTCCTAGATATTTTATAACACATAATCTGTTTTTATTTTTGGACAAGAAACCCAAACCCAAGGCTTCTGTCCAGTTACCCGGTAACATTGCGTGTGGAATAAAATAAAGCGTGATACGGCGCAAGTTCTTCAGAAGCTAATCTACAACTCTTCGACCTGCTACAAAAGTCACCTGCACGGCTCTCTCTTTTCTCGTACACTAAACGCTATACCTCGCTCTACTGAGGCTTGTGTCTCACTCTCGACTTAACTAATGCATACGCTGACTAACAAGTACCTATATACATTATCGTTATTTCTCACAAGTTCATTCAATAAATAGCTCAGGCCTATGTGATTAAATTTCAATCCACGCAACGTGCTGAATCTAAATCGATACTCCCACTTAGTACGTCTCCTCCTATCTGGCTCGATCATCTCGTCTTCCTCTACCCAAATCTCTTGTTGATCGTCTGTCTCTCGTAGATACCTCATGACTGCATATAGGTCCACTTAACCATATCCTCAGACTCGTTGACATAAGGATATCAAACTTGTGGTACTCGTCAGGAGAATATTATCTTCGATAGGGACCCTCTTATCTATATTAGAAGATACTTAGCGAGCACGGCTTCAGCAGTCACCACAGTAACTTCTCTCTCGCGTACCATTCTGATGCTCTCTATGCCACAATGATCTAAGTGCCGTCTCATAACGAACTCTCGCTAATATCTCAGTGATGACAATTCTCTCTGCATACATCTCTGTACTCAGTCCATCATTCTCACTTACCTACAGCACACTTCACTACCCTTCGACCTCAAAACAATCAGATGACTGTACCACTGCGGTCTAGAATCACTCACCTATACTGCCCCGCTTCTGCATCCACGCGTCCTGTTTGGATCTCTGCGCTCACTATCCCAGATTCAACTATGCAACTTCAAAAATCTCTAACTAAGTGGTAATCTTAGTGTGTTTAAAAAGACTCTAGGTACCTCACCATCCTAACCGCATACACCATTGCTTAGCACCCATTCACTCTCCATTCTCATATGATACTAGATGTATCGTCTATATGTCAGTAAAAAATCTACGGTCTCAAATCTAAAGTCAATTAAGATTTGGTATATTTTATCGAACCTTACAAAACCTAGCTAACTCCTTTAATAATCACTCATTCAGTAGTGCCCTTTCTACAATACTTCCTCCATACCCTATAACCTTCACAGTACTCTCATGTCCATACTACCAATCCATCTTCAACCGCATGGTCCGCTCGTTTCAGCCTCCACTATATCCTTCGACAACTGTTGCTTATTGGGACTTTGACAAAAAAGTTGTATACCTTATGGAAATTCAGTTATACCACTGTTCTGCTCTTTAATTTTTGGGCAATAATTTGAACATTTTTTAAAATTAACCATTTGATTCAAATCAGTTAATGAAAAATAGTAATTAACTAATTTTGAATACT
>CAJDSM010045598.1:0-14052 GCA_903981925.1 Ostrea lurida
TTCGTTATCTTTGCCTTTACATTGTAGGAAAAACAAAAACAAACACTCCAACAAAGCATGCCATTTCCGTTGGGTTGAATGCCAAAACGCATCATTTATCCAAAGGTGCTAACGTACCAACCTTCAGGAGGCCCAAGGTGGTACACTTAGAGCCTCAAACTGAGAGCGGGAAATGAGAATCCTGGTAGCCACCTAGATCTGTAGCTATGTGGTGAATATGTAGGACAAACAAGATCCATCCTTGTATAAACCTGAGATTAACGGTGATGTACAAGGCTTATGTCTAATATATATAGCTGAATTATTCCATTGTCGTCCAATAGATAAATTTTACTATACTTGCGTCCAAATTTACTTTCAAATATTCATTAAAACCTCATGCATTCCGAGCATTAACAGCTCCAAATGATTTCCCTTTTCATGTGCGCTTTAATATTTCCCGGAATTATTTGCATAACGAATTGTGATGGCGTGAAATTCTCGGGAGTGTGCGCTCTGGATTTAGGAGGTGATGCAAATTGAGCCACTTTGTGACAGCAAAGCTTTCCTGAGCAGAATCTGAAAGAATGATAATTTCATAATTAATGAATGCAACTGAAGCTAGCAACCACTTCCAAGTAGTTGATAATCCCGTAAACGCTAGTAGTTCAAAATAACAAAACAAATGTCAAAGTTCGTGTCGTAGGAATTTAGCATCAAATGATTTCATAATAGTGTTTCGATTATTTGTCTGTGACATGTAAAAATGTGACTTAGCTTCAAATGACATAATAGTAACGATTCGATCATTTGTCTGTGACGTATAGAATTGTGACGAACAAAGTTCAGTCTATACGGATATAAACCTGAAAATTGTAATAGAACAGATAGGGAGACCGTGTGCAAAATTTAATTATACAGTTATAATGATTGAATTTGGAGTGATGAGTGAATGAAACAAGAGCAAGAGAACAACAAAGTCAAACAGAAAATGTCATTAAATGGGGTCGCATACATGTAGGCCTGTATAAACAATTGAGGTTACCAAAAATATTAAATCATAACGGTCAAAAGGAATTAATACTAACTTAACGCTTGAAGAGTCAACAAGATGAGTATGCATGCTAAAAGGGGGCTCTCCATACTATCATACCCCGTCCTCAGCGTGGGATTCGCATGGGTACCACCTGAGCTCTCTAGAGGGTGGAACTACATTTTCAGATCCCTGTAATGATTGAATTCGGGATGATGGCATGATCAAATAGTGACAAAGGTCAAGAGATTAATTGTGCTCGTACAGACCTCTATAGGCCTATTAAGCTTATCTAAAAGTACCTAATTTGCAATCATAAATATTAGAAACAAATAGGCGAATGTAACATCGTGTAAAACGTAATCATAAAAAAAAAACATATACGAAATCGAGTGTAGGGCAACACGGACCTCCGACAAAAGCGAAGGTAGGATCAGGTGCCATGGAGGAGTAAGCATCCTCTGCTGACCAGTCACACCTGCCGTGAGCCCGTAGTCGAAATAAAGTAAACGGGATTACCCGTAGGCAAATCTAGTAGGAAAATGACAGTCTAACAAAGGGTATGAAACAAATCAATCAACATATGACTTAGTGATACTTTGTAATCGCAAACAAGGTCATTATAGCGACCGTAGAATTTGCGAAATGATGACTTTAAATGAGATTCGTTAGAAACAAAAGTTTTATAACAACTTAACAATGATTATGGAGGCTCCCCTTAGTTCGGGGGTGTAAAGGTACCACCTGGGTTCTCAAGAGAGTGGGTGCACATTTCAGACCCACATGACTACATGTATTGAACTAGGAGTGGTGGACGGAAACAGCTGTAGCAATAAAACGCAGGCGATGAACAAAGTCAGACAGAGTCATTAAATGGATTTGCATTGACCTATAAAGAAAATCGAGCTCATTTGAAAGTTCTACATCATGATTGTCAAAACGAAATAAGTATGCAGGCAAGAAAAGTGGGTTCCCCGAACTATCATTTCCCATCCCAAGTTTGGAGTTGTATTGGTACCACCTGGGACCTCAGGCGGGTGGGGTTACCCTATATTATTTAATTTTATTTCACGTGATCACCTAACGCCGATTCTCATTGGTTAAAACATCTTTTAAGAATTGAGGTGATTTTCGATCACGTACCTGAACAACAAGTAATGTCTAATGGACATTGTTTTGTCGTTGTAATATAAAATTAAAAGATAAGAAATAAATCTTATATTTTTTCGGGTGATATGCAGGTTATCACCGAGATTTTAGATGGTAAAACTTTTCATCAATGCGCTTCGCCTGTATCACCCGAAAAAAATATAAGATTAATTTCTTATGTCTATTGAACTAGTGGTGATGGAATGAAACAACAGCAATAAAGGACAAGATAATAAAACATTTCAAACAGACTGAGTCATTAAATGGGATCGCATTGACTTATAAAGACAATTGAGCTCATCTGAAAATATATGATTTTCAAGCAAAAAGTTCAAATCAAAGGTTAATAACAGATTATCCTTTAAAGGGTCAATGAAATGAGCATGCAGGCAATATCGTGAACCAACCAATCTATCTATTTTCACCTTCAGTAGGGGTACCACCTGGGTCCTCAAGAAGGAGTAGTCACATTTCGGATCCCTATATAATGATTGAATTCGGGGTGATGGAATGAAAAAATAGTGATGAAGGTCAATATACCAAGAAAGCCAAAGAAAGTCATAAATGGTATTGCAACGGTACTTAAAGGTCATATCTAATTTCTGGGAATTCCCCAGAATATGAAACATCCTCACTGCTCTTGACTATTCTGAATCCTATCCCTCACTTTGTCTGATGCTGGAGATCGGTTTTTGCTCACATTTTCACCAGTCGTTTGAGACCCATGTTTACCACATGCAACGATTAGTCACTGTGAGAGTTTGCCGATTCTCACACCTGCCTGCGCACGTCATCCTTGTGGCTTCCATGCTTTTCTCTCAGGTGCTTTACGTTTACCACGTTCGACATCGAAATGTTTTATACTCGTTTTCCTTTAAAATCTCTCAATTCAATATGGCTTTCCGGTGGAGAGTCTTGAGTTTTTTTAGTTTACACTTTAGTGTAAACCTTTTTCGGCTAAATGCTCTTTTTGCCAGTCTAATTAGTTTTTGCTTTAAAGTTCAAATAAAGATATTCATAATTCTAAATCTCCTCATAGCTCCTGATTTTATGCACTAAACAGTGAATAAAATATGACAAAAATAAATCCTTCATTATTTACTCGTGTGGGATAGGAAAATTGCACCTCTAGAACAAGATTTGCTGTCTAGGACTCGGCAAAGCCTCACCCTAGACTGCGTATCTTGTCCCCTGGGTGGGAATTCCACTAATGAAGTATTCTATCAATCCCCGGACTTCATCTTCTGTCAGGGTCTTACTCGCCAATGTTTCATTCATACTGAGATGTCAACTTTGCTTACCGCGAAGCCTGGGCTTCAAATTTAAGGGTGAGTACGGTGCATACAGCTATTTATCAGGATCGTTAACGTGTCACACTTGCTGTGACACCGGGTGTCAGTTTTTTCGGTTTCATCCCAAGTGTCACTCCATTTAATTGCCCCTTACGTCATAAAGGTACTTTGAAGCTACTTTGATCCACAAGGACCCAACTCTTAGTAGCCATTTTCCTGTGGTAACGGTCCCCTATTAGCAGCATGACAATTTTGCTCTTTTTAAAAAAAAATTGAGCAGCTCACGTTTGGATCCAGTAAGGGAAACCTCATACACATATTCCAATCCCTGTGCACTATGCGCCGATGCCCCATAGCCCATTTCCAATGCGCAAATAATGCAATGGGCTTAGTTAGAAAAGTGTCTATGCACTAGGATCTGCAGTGGAATAGAAATTTAGTGGGAAATCCTTCTTGCACAAGTTTCCTTTGCTATATCGTAGTCAATAATGTACAAATGCTGTCGCTTGTGTGGCTTCACACATACACAGAAGGTATAAAATGCGGAACCTACCTGAGTAACTCGTAAGTCGGATCTGGGATATTTTGGAGTTATTAATCAACCTAACCTAATTAAAATAAATTGCTGTATGGAATTTCATATGGAATTTCATAGTACATTGCATGCACCAAAAAATCTATTATTACATAATATTCCTAGCAATTATCGGCTTAGCGGCAAGTCGGCTAGAAAATGTCACTCCGTTAATTTAATAGTTTAAATACTGACTTCAAAAGTAACAATGGTACTAAATTACATTGCAATACTTCATAATTAATTGGTACATCAAGAAGAAAAATATTTAAAGGCCAATTCCAATACAGAATTTTGCGTCACAAGTTAAAAACATTGTCGAGGAGTGTGTGAGAATACGGAGGACTTTGATAGACCGCTGTTAATAACCAGGGTTGTTTAAAGTAGCATAATCTGTATCTTACGAAAAATTACCATCTTCATGGATTTTTTCTATGTATAACATCTAATAAAGAATGCCTTCGTTCATTAATTACCAACATTAAAGCAAAATATACAAAAACAATCATTGATTCTAAATATTGATGTAGTATTACCACCTATAGAAAAACAACAGCTGCCTGAGAGAAGGCATGCGCATAATGTTTATTGTTTTGGTGATGTATACACATGACCTTTTCTTTTATGAACAATAAATACGTATTTAACAACATCATCATAAAGTATGCATTCGATATACTAATCCATACTATGCTGGCATTTTACAGTTCAGACA
The DNA here is from genome assembly GCA_903981925.1 of Ostrea lurida. Taxonomy (NCBI): domain Eukaryota; kingdom Metazoa; phylum Mollusca; class Bivalvia; order Ostreida; family Ostreidae; genus Ostrea; species Ostrea lurida. Next base: position 4,743 of record CAJDSM010045598.1, read on the forward strand.
TACGTCAAATATAAGCTATTTTCTACAAAAATTTCAAGCGTGATTTTGAATTGTACTTCCATATAAGGAGATCGCGTCACTATGACGTGTATCCTTTTTCCATTTATAGAACTGCTATGCTGTAGACACGTTGTCTTTTGAGGCTTACTTCTCGCTTGTTGTTTACATTTTGACCGGACATATTTCGTGGTTCACATTTTTACCGTTTATATATTTGATTTCCTTAAATAAATCACAGTGTAATAAATTCAAAAGATACAGATTATGCTACTTTAATGATTGCTCCATTCCGTAAGGTAAAATTTCCTACTTAACACGTCTGCAGATACAAAGAATCTCAAATTTCTTCGCCTTATTGATATTTTTCTTCCTTCGAGACAGTCACCCCATGTCGCGCATGACCACCAACCCCTAATGTGTCGTTCTAACCGATGTAAACTACTAACATTAAATCATTAAGCTCTAAAATCCAAGGCTTCCAGGAGGCTTCGCTCCTGGGTAAACTGTGGCTTCAATATCCCAACCCTTTCGACAAATCCGCCACTGACACATTCTCCTCTCCTGTATATAGATATCGACAAAAATTACTGGAATATTCTAAACCGAAGGATGATTTTGCTAACTTTGGTGAGAAAATGACCTGTTGTTTCTTCCACGCACGCCATGACGCTCTGTGCCTAAGTAAATCAATGGGATGTCATGTTAGTGGGAAATATTATGAGTAATATCAAGCAAATTATCATACAAGAATGATACTTTGCACAACGACTATTTAACTAATATGTTCCAGATTTAAGACCCTGGCTAAATATTTTTTTTCAAGATGGCCGCCATCATTTTCAAAATGGCGTTCTGGTAAATTATTGCCATTACTATTATCATCACAAATTCCGTCAAAATCGTAAAATATGTGATGTGTGTCAATAATTTTATGTCTGTATGGTTTTCTGATATATAAATACAGCCATTGAAACAAAATAAATGCAACTTCCGGTTTCAAAATGGCGCCTGAATAGCAAAACTTATATTCAGATCTTTACAACAATAGAAAATTCAAATACAGGTAACATTTTTGTCCCCTTAAGGCGCATTGTATCAGATGGTCATAATAAGGTGAACTTCAATAGATCTGACATTTACAGGTTCACAAACCTGTACATGGAAATCAAAAACGGTAGCATTTACAGTTACCGACATAATTTGATTTTTTGTAACCAAATTTCAAAAGTTCCTTACATGATGCTGCAACAGAAGGTAATGATGTGCATTTAGGTTTCCATATTCCATCGCCTTTGTCTTTCACCCAACCCCAGTATTCAGGACTAGGCAGTGTCTGATTATATGTCACAACTTGGCTCCATACATGTCCATCTTGGTATGCTGCCCTCTTGATGTACTAAAGCAAAGCATCTCTATTCGGTGAAATAGCATCGGAGGTGGGTTTATTTCTTCAATTCACAGCGTCCCTCATTGACCGCAAATGCAGAAGTTTTCCTGTCATATAAAATGCACACAAATACCTCCAGGATCTCAATATCATATTCTGAAATCGATACAGGTGTCATGCCAAGGCAAGTGAATACCTTTGTAGCATCTGGAAACATCTCCCAGGTTTGTCATGTTTTTTTTTTTTTTTTTTTTGTTTTTTTTTTTTTTTGCATTTCCCTTTAAATGCTGATACAGTATCACACACTGTAAAAGCATGGAAAATGGTAAGGCAGGGACCGGAATCCCCAAAGGAGCTCCAATATGGTGTGTCTGGAGCCAGTGAAAGTATTTATTTCCACCATAACCTATCCACGATTTAACTAAGCCAAGTTGTGCAGAAGTCGAAACTGCTAAAACTACAACATCAGTGTCTGTATTGTACATGAAAACAGCATTACAACCACTGATTGCATGATTGGCGTGAATAAACATGCTTGTGTCAACTTCTTCGTGGTTACAAGGGAACAAAAGTGTAGTGTCTACATTTGCATTGGTTAGGACATTTTCACCCAGTTTTACAAATACTTGCTTGTTGGTCTCAATGGTCACAATCGGCTGACTTAGAAATCTAAAATGTTTCATTTTGTTGTCACTTTCTCTAAGAAAGCTGTTTCATGCCTTTGGTGTTTTGCTTGCTCCAACCACCTGACGCCTAACACCAGAACCTCTCTTTGCCCTGGTACTTGCTTCGAGACTATTATGTATGTACACATCGAAGAACATCATATCTTACGCCGACTGGTATTGTACTCAATACAGGATCTATATGTATGGCAGATAATAATATCTTGTGCATAGTCATCAAATGTCCTGATTTTCGGTGTTGGTGTTAAAATTCAACATCGCTGCGAATCATATGAGGAAGACTTCAGAATCTGGATCTCTTGCTGGAACATCAATGTTGCTTTGAATACATCCATCAATTAGAGACTTTACTCTCGTGTACAAATTCCAATCCGGTGACAATAAATGGGGGAATATCTTTTAATTTTCATGAGTGAAAAAAATCTTCTATATCGCACTGTCTGCGTTGGCAAGAAATGAGAAGCCTAGAAAATATATTACAATCATTTTTCAATTAATGAAGCTTTTCTTTCGATGATCCAGGATTTGGTTTCGCTTTTCGGCTGAATAAAGAAAGGCTATTCTTTTTGATAGGATCATAAAAGTCAGGTTGCCCATCATTTGTTATCCTGTCTAAGAACTTGGTATATTGCATTGCTCCAATATCTTTTAAAGTATCGATGGTAGCTATGTCTGAATCGACAACATCCTTTGTATCAAGCTTATACATGTCTGATGACACCTCCAGGAAAGGGTTTCCAGAATCTCTCACAGCCTTGACAAGCCTGTTTACCTTTCCTAAGAAGGCTGTTTGTGACAGTATTGTATCTTCATGGTGTTTGTCGTCTTCTAAGGAGTTACTGGAATTAACGACGTTTTCAAATTCATCTACCAACCGGCTGATCTTTGGTCCATCTACCATCCAACGCCTCAAATATGACGGGTCCTCAGTCAATCCGATCGCACCACCATCTCACTTTATCATAACGTTGTTCTGTTCGTGAGTTTGATCAATTACGATGTTTGAAAATACTTTGACAGTCTTACGAACTGTAAAGGTACCGTTAGCAAATTATCGCGCTATATTTGGGTGGGTCTGTAGAAGCAATGCCATATCCTGCACATGTATTAGAAGCCATCTTGCATGATTTACCCGATCAAGACAGAATTAGCATGGGATTGAGTTTGACAAAGACTGCATATATTGTTCAAAATCAGATTCCCTAAATGGTATTATGCAAGACAAAACAATAAGCTCCAAGTCCAAAACAGAATTCCAAAATTTGAATTGTGGATGGACATTCTATCTTTCTCTGTATCAGTCTATAAGATCTTCAAATGTTACTGACGCATTACTCAAGTTCGCTTAACTGGATACCTCATATACTGACATTAACAGTTCAAAAAGTGCAAACGAAGTGACCTGATGAGCATGGCGTGTTCTATCTACGTTAGAACATACCAAGAAGGAATTGACGGTTCCTGAAGCTGCTATATCAGCTTCAATTAGGGCTCCAGTCTATCCACTGTCCCAAAGGATATTACCAATAATTAGAAAACAAACCATTTCAATATGTAAATCCCCAAACATCACAACGTACTTGTCCTCTCCATAAATATTGGCCATTCCCATTGGATTTCCTTTGCTAGAAAAAAAAAGCGGTTGGTCAGCCGTGATAACAGGTGTTTGTCCAGGACTAAGGAAACATGTAATTTCTTTAACTGTGTCCTTAGCATGCTTAATCACTGCTACTGAATGGGCCGTTACATGGAATAATGGTATCAAGGATGTTAAACTGACTTCCACACCTTTTAGATGAGTGAAAGGGATGACCTAAGAAAAACATGCTCTATATTTAGGTAAATCTTCGCTTGAAGATGAAACCAATTTAACCATCATATCTAAAGACTACCTTCTATAAGATATTCATCATCATCATAGTCCTGGTAATATCGTATTTTATACTTTAAGTTGTCTTGGTTTGTACTTTTTATCTATTATGACATAATGTTGCATTCATGTTTTAAATGTGTAAGGTATTTTCGTTATGTATTCTATGGTTTTCTTTGAAGTATTAATTGTAAATTTTAGTATGTTGTGCAGCGCTTTAGATTCTTTTTAGATAAGGCGCTATATAAGTGTATTTTATCATTTTTATTATATGTTAATAGTCCGAGGGTTTATCCTTAACCACCTGAAACTACACTTTATTGTATGGTATTTGACTGAGTTCGATGATTTAATTCCTACACGCAGCCCGAACGTTCATCCACTATCATTTAATTCCTGTGCGACGTGTACACCATCCGGAGGTATTATGTCCATTCCTCTATGGCTCGGCTATCCCGCGTGGGCACACCTTTTTTATTCAGGTACGACTTTATAATAATAAAAAAAGTGCAAATCATAAAGTACTGAGAGACTCATAATGAGCTGACAATGAACCTCATGCCAATTATTTATCGGCAACTAAAATAGTTTTAGTTATCTCCCACTATGTTGGAATGCCATGTATACATCACATGCATGGTATTACAGAATCTTTTCCCGTGCACGAAAAATTACTTGAACGACCGCCAATACAATTGCTTGCGGAAAGTTATTTTAGTATAATTAACAGAACTCCCTGAATAAGATAATGTAAATATCGGCTATGGTGTTTTTGTGCAAAATGTATTGGATCTAATGCTTTAGGAAAATTAAGGATAACAGTTCTATAGAACTTCTATAATGTCGCACTAAGGCCGCTCAAGCATACCCATTAGCTGCAAAATCACATAGACCGCCTATGCTTGTGGACTGGACTACTAGTATCCCCCTTCTTATATTCTTGAATATTAAACTCCATGGGTATTTGGGGTGTATTTTTGATAAAATATGCAAATACAGAGTGTATTTAATGCGATTCTCAAACCTCACATTAAATGTGTTATATCGGTGATTGAACATTTTATGAAAGATTTGTACATTGCATTAAATTGAATACATTCAAAGGTTGCATATGTTATTAAACATACACCCAAAAATACCCAATGAATTTAATAGTCAAAACCATAAGAAGTGGGTACCGGAAGTCTTCTGTGCAAAAGTACTAACGTTTACGCTAGCGGCCGCCCGAGGGCGCTTGCGAAAAGGATTTATCTGTAGTCAAAATCAGTCCATAATGACCGGCTATGGTATGAAAAACATCGTTATCCAACATTCGACCCATGCTCAGGTTGTATTACATTTGATGATAACTTTGAAAGATCATATCATTAACCTGACTGTCGTGCAGGATCATGTAAAGACGTAATTCACATTCAAGTTATTATTAAAGAACTCCGAGTTATTGTATATGACCCGAAGCCTTGCATGACATTCAATGAACAAGACGATAATACAAAGTATTTTAAACTAAAGTCCAATGTCACATGAGATTTTTAGCCTTGCTTTAAAAATGATTAGCATGTTTTTCTCAAATATAAGTCATCTCGGCAATCCAAGTTACATGTAGATGTGATTAAAATTCTTGCAGGCTGGTTTTAAAACCTTTATTAACAGGTACGTCTTTTAAGCAGCTGTTAAGCTAAAATAATTACAACTGTTGTTTAGCCAATTACTGATAAAAGATCAAGAAACCTTATTCGGATTCTTCGTTACAGATGCGACCAGTTCTAACTCTCTTAAACCAGTCGTAAGCAGCTCTAATGACTGCTCTAAGGTTAACTGTAGATGCAGTTCTGCGACTGCTCTTAGAGCTGCTCCATCGACTGCTCCATAGTTAACTTAAAAACAGCTCTGCTGACTGCTCTAGAGCTGCTCTGTGACTCTCCAAGTTCACTTAGAACAGGTCCACGACTGCTCCACGACTTGCTCCAAGTTCGCTTAGAACAAGGTCCACGACTGCTCTAAGTTCACTTAGAACAGGTCCACGACTGCTCCAAGTTCGCTTAGAACAGGTCCAACGACTGCTCTAGTTCACTTTGAACAGGTCCCACGACTGTTCCAAGTTCGCTTAGATAGCTATTATATTTTGTCTGAATTTCCTTTAAATAAAAAACAAACCCGCAAAACAGAAATTGAATGCATATGAGGTTTATTACAGATTGAGTTGCTTTAAAACAGTGTCATATACGTGCGTCTATGAACTCTAATGGTCTCTCTGAAATTTTTACGTCTTCGTGCTGCTTTCGGTGTATCTTCAATGGAACCATTTAATAAACGGTATCTCCTATAATAATTTTTCCAATGGCAAACCGTGAAACTTTTACACCTTCTGAATTCTGTCAACATGCTTACTATTGGAACGAAAGTCTTCCCACTGTTCTTGAAAATTAACAATTCTCTGTCTTACGTAAAAAGGCAGTCTTATTTTCAATATTCACAGGCATTTTTCACTAACTACTGACCACTACGCTGCGAAATTTTAAAATGAACTGGCAGTTTCAAAGCGGTTTAATTATATATACACAGAGCTGTTCAAAATTCTTTGACCGGAGCTGCTCTAATTCTTGACCGGAGCTGCTCTAGAAAGAACAGCTAATAGAGCTGTTCTAATTTATGATCCGCTCGAACGTTAACTTAGAACAGGTCTGTGACTGCTTATGTCGCTTCGCGTCTGCTCCATGACTGCTCCAATTCACTTAAACAGGTCCATGACAGCTTTGCGTCTGCTCTAAGTTAACTTAGAGCAGTTCTGCTGACTGCTCTAGAGCTGCTGCTCACGACTGCTCCAGCGTTAACTTAGCATGTCTCATGAGCTCTCCATGACTGTTGGGCGAGAGGTTAGAAACTGCGTCGCTCTGTACAATTTGGAACTGATTCAAAAGCAAAAAATGCTTTTAAGATTTTTGGAAAAGGAAGCTGTCAATACTAATTGAATTAACGACTGAAATGTTCTAGACATTTTGCCTCTGAGCTGACAATCGTCAGGGTAATAATGTAATAGTTGCACAGTACTATGATTGGTGCATGCAAGTGCATGAAATTTCATATGCAACCATTTATAAAAGACAGACATTAGACGTCCTTTAGTGTCCTTTAGAGTTTCCCTATCCTATGAATTCAGGTAGCTCACTACACCAACATTTGAATTAATGATAATCATTCAAGCGCGTTCACAGCACACTTTCACCATCGAAAGGTAACACCACGCTCTCTCAATCCTATTCTCCAAAGATTGCTGTTTTTTGCTGCATTTTTAACGGAGCATCACTCGAAACATTTTGTTCTCTCTTACACCCACAGGCCAAGCATCTCTTAAGTCCATAATGGTCGATACAATCATAATGATTAAAATATATACATAGAAACATGTCTAATAAACACTCATGTCATAAAAGGACTCCTGATATTACGAGTCCGTTTTTAAAAAAAATTAAGAATCATATATATATAGAATATATGGAAAAATGGTGATTTCTGATAGTCAACGTCGGATAAACAAGCTTTCCAATAAATAAACATCGCCAGATTAGAAAAAAGGATTAGTGATCGGAAGGTAAATTTATTATTTTAAAAGAACTTTAAATAATAGCAGAATATTAAGAATATAAAGTATTGCAATTTTTTCAAATTATTAAATTCTAAAACCAAGCCCGATCGATTTAATTACACAAAAAAGTCATTAGAGAAGGCAGCTTACATTTCCCTTTGACATGTAAAAATGGACTTTACAAATTAAATGATTTTACTAAAGGAAAGTAAATCCTTGATGAAATGGTCCATAGCAATTACCAATGAAATTATTTACTTTCAGTAATTTCTAGTCAACTGTTTTCATCGGGATCGGTACTTTTTTTCTTTCGCTGTGATTATATCTGAAATTAGCGATAGATCTGAAATTAAGACATTCCATTTCAATTTTATTTTAAAATACACATGTATACTATAGCTTTCTTCTAACTAATCTGTTTTCTGAAGATTTAAAAAATATCAACAAATAGCGTTTTAAATTTTCGTAAATATTTGTTTTTCTAAAAAATCATAACTTCTATCGGGGTCTTTTAGACATGTATTATTAGATATTCACACCATAAGCAAGTTTTAACCAGTCTGTCTGAAACAGTTCAGTACCTCAAGACTAATTGGTAGTACAATATACGAATTTGGAACTCTTCAGTGTTTAGAAAGCATAAAAATATATTTGATAATAACCATTTTGATTTAATTTGGGATTTAACACTCTGTAAAAGACAAAAAATGAGTTAACAGGATGTCTTAGGTGAGTATTTGAAGCTGGCAAGATATTCAGTTTAAGTCATTGTAATCGCAACAAGCGGCTGCATTTCAGGCAAGATTTCAAATGTCACTTTGTGTGAACCTGGTCTGAAGAGGTGTCAGTCCAAATATCCAGCCTCAATTAATTTTGTTGAGATTAATTATAGTTATTATACCTTACAGAATTAACTTCAAATATGAAACAGTATTAAAAGTGCAAGCAGTAACTCTGAAGCAAGCGTTTCGGAGTGTATGGCAAAATTCTGTTAATTCAGAAGTACAGATTTGTATACGTAATTACATGTACATAGATCCCCCTCTCTCTCCTTTAAAAAAAAATAACCAGCATTGATGACAAAGAATTCTAACCACGCCATAGTAGGCCAAGCATCAAATCAGTCGCTATAATATTTTTTTTAAATATTCTATTTCCAAAGAAACATATAGAGACTGACCAAATTTAATATATTTGTCCCCTATTTTGTCCATGCCCTTCAACTCCGACCATTTTTAATTGGGCAACTAGATTGCAGTTGAGAATTGATTTCTAAACTGTAAACGCATCAGCATGAAGATAGACAAATGAGCAAATATACAATCATTTGATTTGTCAAAGAAAAAAAATGCAAAAAACATCGGTGTTCTAGTTGAAGGCATACCCCTGTTTCTGTACCACGTGATGATGGCGATGTCATTTGCTGGACTGACTGTAAATTTGGCTTACAGATTGAGATTTAACGCAAAGCAGCAATCAATACATGTACTCGTATATACAAAATTTAAGATATTTGAAGCCGAAGCATGTTCAAACCAAAATAACTTGTAAGTGCGTATATGATTATTACATTTTGCGCTGATTGTGTGGTGCACCACTGCACCCTTTACCAAATTGTCCTTCATTGATACAGTGTATTTATCATTTTACAATGTTAACAGCCTCGCAGATTAAAGTCTGTCTCAGAGACTGTAGCTTCAAAGGTACCGACTTTGTTCAAGTACCCGCTACATGTATATCGTAGTCATTTAGGTATTTTTTTTTACTTGTTTTGTATTATG
>CAJDSM010045601.1:1072-13095 GCA_903981925.1 Ostrea lurida
ATCCAAACCTTTCTACAATTGTCGCCCATGATAGGGTAAGCGCCTTTGATTCAAGTCAAAAGTCATTATTGACATTTGGTTTAAAAATTGTGTGTCGAGGGAATGCTACGCTTGTGTTGCAAGTTATAATAAAGTAGAAATGCTACTACCATTGCAAAAAATGGCGTCGAGTCTGGAAGTTATTTTTTGGCTGAGAAAATTAGAATATTTTACTTACTAGTACTATATGACCGGTTTCAAGATGTTGGGTAGGGAAAGGCAAACAAACACTTTTTTAGGTTGATTAGTGGATATGATTAATTAGGCCTCTTGTTTAATTAGAATTCTTGTCATAGATATTACTTATTGAGAGGATTAGTAGATTTATGTATACATTATACCTATGTATTTTTTTAAGGAAAAGGTTTCACAGTAAAGTCCAGACGTATGCTGTGCCCAAGTGGAGGTATTAGTTGTAAATTGGTTTACTCATGGCATGCAGTAAAATTTAATTGTCTCAAATACTTCATATATATGTATTGATCAAATATAAACCTCAGTCACTACAGGTTGACGAGGTTATTATTATTGGTTCTGCATGTGTTGTTTCGTATAGATAGTAGAGTATAGGACCCCGCGAATGCTGTCGGGAGCCTTAGTAATAGCTTTTTCTGTTTGTCTTTGATCCATCGTCTTCCCGCACTAACAGTTTTGCATGATAATCAAAGGGGTTGCACCAATTAATAGAATTACTTTAGGGCAGTGTAAATAATCCATTGAGGTCAGCTCCCTTTCCATTTTTGAAAATGTCTGATCTTACATTTTAGAGGATGTGGAGCTTTTTTGTCATGAAAATGTATGTTTTCAGTTTTTTCGACAAATACTGAAAAACACTGTCACTAATCAGATTGAAACTTTCAGAAGTGTGTATGCCATAAAGGCAAGCTCGGCCATTTGGTTTCTGAAATTTGTTTTGATTTTCCATTTCCGAGTTATGGAACTTTATTTATTAAGAAAAAGGGGAATAACTCAAAATGTTTGCAGAAACTTGCATGAAAGTTTTGGAGAGTGTTAGAATTCTTATCCCTTTGCAACTAATTGTAGAGAGATACATTACTGCTGTGAGTCACGAGATGTGTGTGCGTGTAACCGTAACAGAAAGAAGCATAGTTATTCATCAAGAGGATCATCAATCTTCCAAATATGTTGCAAATAAAGAGAGGATAAACCCTTTGATTTTAAAGGTCAAGGTACTATTGACTGTTGCCAAAAAATCTTGTAAACAGGGTTGAAGAAAAGGCTTTCATCAGAGGATAATACAAAACCTTTCACCACATGACCCATGGAGAGATTATGTATCCTATTGATTTCAAAGTTAGGCGGTCAAGGTCAAGTTCAGTATTAACTATTGCTAAAAATCTTATGAACATGATAGAAGAGATGGCATTCATCAGAGAATATTTAAACCTTCCAAAATAATGTTACTGTGAGAGAGGATGAACCATGTTGATTTTCAAGGTCAAGATCAAAAGTCAAGGTCACTATTGAGTACTGCTAAAAATCTGTGAAGAAGTAGAATAAACAGTATCCATCAGAGGATCATCAAATTTCCACAATGTTGCCATTAGAGAGAGGATGAAACCTATTGATTTTCAAGCTCAGTATCAAACGGCAAGTACATATGACTATTTCAAAAAAATGTTTTGCCAAACATGATACAGTCCCTGAAAATGTTTTACTTTACCACACGCACGGTGACCGATGCTAAGCAATGAATGAAAAAAAATGACTGAACGCACGGTGACCGCACGCTGAATGACGGAAAAAGGTAAAAGTTAGAATGTTTCAGGACTGTAGAAGCAAGGCGATCATGACCGAGAATTGCTAAACCTTCGTATATATCGATCACAAATATTGTCAAGGCACGGTTATTATAACTATATTATTGCAAGTATTGTCAAGGCATTAAGGTTATTATTGCTATTATAATATTTTGTGAATTAGATATACATAACTCCAACCAGCAGGGCCTCAATAATTTATTCTGGTTGTTACATTTTGGCCATGGGTGAGGCAAAATGAAAGGGGGGGGGGGGGGGGAAGAAAGCAATGAAAATTTCTAAAATCAAAATTATGAATTTCATATCCGTGCGCAATGGGTAGAAATTTTGACTCAGGAAATGGTAAAATTTGGTACATATATGTTAATATGTAAACCATTTTAAATACATCCTCTTTATTGCTGTTGATATTTTGGTATTTGAATGAGCAGATAGCCTTTATTTACTAAAATTATGAATTTCATCATCTCAGGAGTAGATATTTAGGGTTGGGCTGAAATTGGAGTTGAGGACGATACGCTCTCTATACAATACGCTTTGCAGTACTTGTGCCATTGTTCAGTATTTTCAATACGATACATTTTACAGTAAAGACCAATGATAACTTTGAAGAAAAATTTGATTCAATGATTTACAATACTTAAGAATTTTAGTTCTAAGCAAAATGTTTCCAAGCTGTCATATGGTAAGATGCCTATATTAATAGTAAAACCTTGTAGAATACAGATTGAACTATTAGAGCTATGGCCATCATGTCAAGTAGATTAAAAAGTCAAAATCAAGGTCATAGAACTTAGTAGAAAAACCTATGAGGAAAAATAGAGACTGAACTGTTGGGCTGAGGGCCATAAAACTTGGTAAACGTACAACATATGGCAAGGGTAGGATGCATGCCCATTGTTTCGCAAGGTCAAAGTTCAAGATCATAGTAACAAGATACAAAGCAAACCATTAGGCTTGGATTGTCAAATTTGGTAAACAAGTGGGAGGTGCCAATTGTTTCTCATTAAGAATAGTAATGAATTATCACACAGAATACAGTACCAACTCTACTAAAATATGAATCCCACTAAAATGTTTTCCTTCATCAAAATCTATGGGCGTATAATACGTATTATGCCACATTGATTTTGCTCTGTATACATAATGTCACAGTGGTGATGTTGGGAAGATCGAGGATATATTTATAAATATCTCTTATTAAGGTAACCCACTACACAACGTCACAAGATGGCGATTTAAATGTTTTGTGAAATTAATTACTTTGATGAACTTTGTAATATATTATCATAGCTCAGTAAGTAAAACGTCAGACTGGCACACCGCAGGTCCCAAATGCAAATTCACCAGGGACTTTTGTTAAAAGTAAAACAAATCATACTTTTGCATCCAAATTCCACCTTTTCCAGCTTTTGATATACATGTATACTTTAGTCTTGTCACATATCAATTATATCTTTCATAATCAAATAATTTCGTTCTGTTTTGAAAAACTTTTTCCCAAATGTACTGGGCCACCTTAATGTTCCATGATAATGTGTGACACTCGTTTAGGCCCATGCACAGGCCTCTTGTTCTTGATATTGAGAAACGACAGCAGAAAAGCTAGAATATGTCCATTTCAATCACTTATATAAAAAGTATCAATTCTTAATAAAGGCAGACACATTTGTATTGTTGGTAATCACATGCAAACTTGACCCCTTATTGTGCCCCATCGTACCCCCGGGGGGTCATGATTTGAAAAACTTGAATCCTCCACTATTATCAGGGGTTTCCTATAAATTCAACTCTTTCGGGCCCATGATTCTTGAGAAGAAGATTTTTAAATGACACCACCCTATTTTTGCATTTTCGTGATTATCTCTCCCTTTGACGGGGCCTGGTCCTCATTTGACAAACTTTGATGCCCCTTTACCAAGGATTAATTTGTACAAGTTTGGTTGAATTTGCCCATCGGTTCTTGAGAAGTAAGTCGAAAATGTTGAAAAAGTTAAACAGGACAGACAGACAGACAACGACAGACAGACAGACGACCGGCACAAAAGGTTGATCAAATAGCTCACTTGACTTCGGCTCAGGTGAGCTAATAAAAAAAGGCGGGAGTCATGACCATAAGGCCTCCACATATATTTCAATAATTATTGTGTCTCAACCACAATTACAAGAAAATAATGGTTGAGGTGGGGATCTGAATAGTTTTCAAGATATTAGACCACTCTACAGTTTAAACACCCCCCAGTTATGAACCTCAACTTTTGCACAAAGGTTGATGACATGATTTTCCCTGATATCAAAAAAATTATTTTTTTCATTTTTGTAAATATTTCTCATTTCCATCACCATTGTACAATTTTATGAGTGATTCACACTATTCAAAATTTCTCTAATAAGGAAACTGAAATAATGTACATTGTAACATTTTGACTGGGTATGAATGGACCCTTAGCATGATTTGGTACCAAGATACCTGAAACTTCCGGAAATAGCTATATGCGTATTAAATTGAACTTTTGACAGGTTTTCAAACTATGGCAGATAAGACAAAATATTGTAAGCAACTCAGTGCCTTCAATTAGCCACCAGATGCCATTTAGTGACCTACATTAGAAATGGTTTGAGAGAATACGATAATAGAACTGCGGGGATGTCTTGCAATATTCCCAATACAAATTCTCCTTCATACGAATGTGTTCATGGCGCCGTATATACAGGTGATATACCAATTATTGCGCTGTTTTACCAACCATAAATATGTGTCTATATGGCAAAATATTTTCATGTTCATCATGTTATTCAGAAAACGGAAATTATAATACACTCCACCACAGCACTCGCACAAACTAGTATTCTTTGCATACACAAGTAGTAGCGGTGAAGAGGGAGATCCAGCGAAAATCGCCTGCGGACACAAGGAGTAGCTCAGACCGTAGCCGAGCCGACTCAAAAAAAACAATACTGATGAGTACTCTTGGCTCCAAACTTCTCATCCACGATTCATGCTACTTAGAGTAGCGTCAGAGAGATAACTCTTACAATTTTTGGGTAAACTCTTTGAAATATGATCCATGCGCACGGCAATTTTTTTTTTGCAAGCTAAAAAAACAAACCCAGCGGTCAAAATTTTAAAGGTTGCGGTCCTCTGAGAACCAGATGATTAATTTATTTGGCCTTAGCGTCCGTACATAATAGTACTTCCAAATATTGCGTCTGCCATCTAAGCAAACAAAAACATCCAGCAACACACTTAAAACTCTAGACAAAACTCTTCGTCATCACAGTGTTATTCAAAAAACTCTTCTGGTGCCCAGAGCTAAGTGAGCAAAGAAACAAATCTGAAAGTTGCCATTTCAGTTGTTGTTGATCAAATAATTTGTAGGGGGGGGGGTGGGGGGGTGGCAAGAAAAATGGCAAATCATGTACTTAGAGTTTCTGAACAAATTTTATAAGAAGGAAGAATCTGACTAGGGATTAATTATTCTCCTGAAGTCTCGGTGCATGTTAATCCTTTCTTGAATGTATTCTCACACTATTGCATTCAATTTCTAATTAAACATAAACTGAAATTTGGAGTGTACGTTACATTGTATTTTTTGTGCAATAAATGGAGCAAACTGAGAGAAATTAAACCATCAACTATGACACAAAATTATATATATTGATACAATTCTGTTAATCAGTTGAAACGAAAAAGTGGTGAACTGATTGCAATAGTAAACAAATGTTGCAAGCGTTATTGCTATTCTAAAATCCTAGACTTTCTGATGTCTGATTGAAGAAGCGGAAATACAGGCTTAATGCATCATGTAATGAGGATACCAGGTAACCTGCGAAAAACAATGTGAATTTGAAATTTATTTAATCAAAATAAAAAAAAAAACAACAATGTTCAAATTAATTTTTTAAGATAAAATTGCTGCAGGTTATAACGAATCTCGTTAAGTATCATTTCGCAAATTCTACAGTCGTATAATGACCTTGTTTGCGATTACATAAATATCACTAATTCAATGTTGATCTGATGTTTCATACCTTTAGACGGTCACTTTCCCTACTAATTTGGACTTACGGTAATCCCGTTTACTTTATTTCGAACAAGGCTCACGGCGGGTTGACCGGTCAGCAGAGATGCTTACTCCTCCAGTGGCACCTGATCCTACCCTTCGCTTTTGTCGAGGCCGTGTTGCCCTACACTCGATTTGTATATGTTTTGTTGATTATGATTACGTTTACACAATGTTAATCTTCGCCTTTTGTACAAAAAATGAAAAATTCTGAAAAAAAAAGTTTTGGGTTGGGGGTATTAATTAGGGCACGGTCAGGTATACCGGACCACCACATACTTTTTATTTTGCCGTTAAACATACCACCAAGAATACCCCCGCTGCCCGCTCTACAGTACAATGTAAAAATAGCTTGCTTACCTAAGCAAAAAAGAAATTAATGTTACGTTTCTCATGCACCTTTTTAGAAAAAGAGATGAGGCACGGCAGGTTTTTTTTTTCTTTTACTTGCTGTAATACGAGTTATCTTTCCTTTTCTGATGAGTTATCTCCGTTTTCATTGCACATGAGTTATATAGAGTACACAAGGATTACATGTAATCTTTTTAATTTTCACAAAAATAGCTTCAATTACTTAACACTATAAAGGAACATATTATTCTTAAACATTGCACACATATAGTATGCATTAAACTATTATTTGATAAATATTACTTAAAATTTTATCTTAAAACCTTCAAAAAAGTCTGTAACAAGAGATGTAATATACCTCATTTAAATAAATCAATAAATAATATTGAAAAAAAAAAAATTAATGCCGTACCTTAAAGCCAACTCGGCAGTGCTTGAGAAACTAAAGATCTTCAGTTTTATTTAGCATGCCTAAAGAATTTGTTCATCTTTTGCTAAGGTTGATATCAAGTTTAAACAAGAAAAGTTGACATTGTGAAAGGTCCGGAAGTAAGCGTTGGGACCCCTAATAAAGTGAGTGTACCAAAATATCAAGTGCATTAATTCTAGTTTCAAAGAAAAGTCGCAACGAAAATATTGATTCCACAATACGACTAAAAAAATATTGACAAAGACGGCAAACAGGAAGATGACATGTGAAAGTCTGAATTTGAAGCCACTGTATGAGACTCCAAATGAATGATAAACCAAATGACAAATGGTTGTCACCGGTTGTGATATGCATGTTTCGAGAAATATTTGTTTCGGGATAGATGGAATATGACTTAAATTAGTTGGATAACACAGAAGATGTTGACAAAAGCAAAAAGGTCTGAATTCGGTAAGCGCGTATGACCCCTTGATGAAATATATATATCAAATATCAACTGGTTGTGATAATTAATGCATTCTAGAGAAAAAAAGCGACAAAAATATTTGTTTCGGACGAATTTATTGAGAATTCTTGACCAAGTCAAGATAACAGGAAGTTGACTGAGTTTAGAATATTCATAACTGTGACTCGGTCCCCTCATCTAGAATATTTCTAACTTGACTCGTTCCCCTCATCCACATTATGGAAATTTTCCTCCCTATATTCGCAATGTAGGCAAATCAGGATTCCACTCTAAATAATTTCACAGCCTATTAGATAGAATGAGCATAAAATTAGGTCTTATTTTAATTAGTAACAAACCTTTTCTGATATTTGCAAATCCTTGTAAATGAAGAAAATCCAAAAAAATTGTCACTCGAGTTGTTGAAATTTTACGATTCAAATTTGACCCATTTTGCCGGAAGTCTCAGAAGTCAGCATGACAATATTTATATGCAAATCAGTTGTAATGCAAATATCATTAGAAACATGTTTAAATTCAGTTTACAATATTTTATAACATTTCTATCTCATTTATACCCATGAGACCTTTTTATTAAATTTCGTGTTTGCTACGAAGCGAGATAGGGTGGAATTCTATCGTTAAACCCGGGCTCGGAGGACATCTTCAATGTTTAACGATAGAACGTTCCTATCAGATCTAGAAGTGACAACAAAAAGTCTGAATTCCGTAACCGCAGTAGTAGGACTCCTAGATGGATAACTACCAAAAATCAAGAGCTATGATACTGCAGTTTCAGAGAAAAGATGTGACGAAAACATTTGTTTTGGACGGACAGGTAAAACAGTATATTCCCTCTTCGATTTAAACATTAACCTTCCAATGTCTTAGCGTCAGTTTGATAATGTCTACCACCTATTCGTTGATGCTGTTACGATCTAATTCCCTATGCTCTGCTCTGTATATAATCTTATTCAGTAGCGTGTTTTTCCAACAGCCACCACAGCCAAGAATCATCAACTTGAGGTGAAAAAATTCACTTTCGCCTTTTTCCCAAAAAGATTCAAAAAAAAAATACCCCATCTTTTCCCAATTTTAAGTACCTATCCATTGCGTATAGCACTACAAATCAAATGGAAACTAATAGGAAACCATTACCACAATATATTGTATCAAATTTTTCACACCAACTTCTAGTTAACATGACGCTCGAGTACTTACATTTTCTGATTATTAATGATGTAGGATGATCTTCTATACGTCGGATGGTTCAAAATGTCCCACACCAATACACGATGACCAATTCTTCATTTCTAGTTCACGATCCGAGCCAATTCGTATAATTTTCTTCTGAAAACTTTTGGCTTATACTTGATGTTCTACAGTTAATTCGTTGATAGCCTTTAGCATCTGCATGGATCAGAAACATTTCTCACCATTGGTCACGAGCAATCAATGAAGTCTATCACTTGATCACGCTGACGTTTGATAAAAAAGTAACCGCTGCGCACTTTGATTTAAATTTCATTAAAATGGACGAACTTAAATATTTTTAGAATGTTCACATTGAAGTTTTCACCTCAAGAATTGGGAAAGTATTTGCCAATTTTATGATCACTTTTCTTCACAGTTGTAGTCTCGCATCAAAGCAAAATGAGAATAAGAAGAATTCTGAAGTTCCATCAAGTCTTCTTTCGTACCTAAACAATGAAAAGAAAAAAAATGTGTTTGTGAAACATACATATGCCCCGTTATTCCACATGCAAAATTGGAAGGCTTGTCATTAAGATTATGCAATGTGGAAATATAAAGTCTATCCCTTACATTCCAAAATTTGAGCCAGATATCGTTTAAAGTTTTAAAAATGTAGGTCAAAATTCAAGTCAAGGTCAAACATTTTACAGATAAAAGCCTTTACAATAATTGTGAAATATGAAAGCCCTATCTCTTACCCATTCAAAATATTTGTGCTAATGTTAAATTGTTTGAAAAGTAGTTCAAAGTTCAAGGATCAAAGATCCAAAAATTTAGTACCCAAGGAGAAGGTTCTGTCAATACTATCTATAGGAAAACTAGAGTTGCAACGATTCACTAAACTTTTCGTATTTTGACTCCGATTTCGATTTTTACATTCTATTAGGTTATCTTTTTATCTCGATTATTTTAAGTCTAGAAACTATTATTCAACATTCACCTTTCACTTAATATCATTACTAAACACTATACAGATCAATATGGAATTTCGGCATGAATAAAAATTTCAAGGAACAAAACATTAAACAAGAACTACATTCTAAAAAACATTGACTGCATTAAATTATCATAATTTTGTCAACTATTCATTCATAAACTTAAACACTTCTACAAATTAAAGTATGATACCAGAGACTCAGTACATTAAATACAAATCTTGACAGATCGGCTCAGAGTGTATATTTCAGTGATATATTAACAATCAATGTTCTTTCTATTCTTCCATGTTCACATTGGTGACACTTATCTATACAAGATTTCAGTAAATCATTAGCCAAGGAATAATCAAATTAATAGTACATGTATTTCTTATATTTTATTACCTATCTAAACCAAAATTACTCCCTCTCTGATCGTATTTAAATTGCTTTGGAGATTTGAGTATGGATTTCATATGTTCCTCCATATTGTTTGGTTTATAGCGCCTAAACGTGTTGTTGACGTTTGTCACCAATCAAAAACCCGTTTTAAAACGTTGAAGGACTAAATAGATAACTTTGTACACAAAAAAAAAAAATCACATAATATTTCTATCATACTGAACCGAACCAAAATGCACAGTTTTGTGATTCAAAACCGATTTGGCTGACAAAATCCGGTTTATCGTTGCACCACTGTGATCGTTGCACCCTATAGCAAACATGTATGTGAGAATTACAACACCCCTATACTTACCATTCAAAAGTTATAGCTAAGGTTAAAGTTTTTAAAAGTAGGTAAAATTTCAAGTCAATCAGGAGTATACACTATTTTGTACTCACAGAAAGGTTTTGACATAAGAAACAGTACTATGAAATATCAAATCCTAGTACTTACCATTCAAAAGCTATAGCTAAATAAAGGTTTTGAAAAGTAGGTCAAAAACTTCAAGGTCAGGATGTCAAAAATTCTATACCAATGAAAAGGTCTTGTGCATATAGAAATCAATACATGTGAAATTATCAAAACCCTAGTACTTAAACTCATTCAATAAAGTATAGCAAAGGTGTAAAGTTTTCATGACAGAATGACAGACAGACCCAGATAGGCAAAGCTTACATTTGCCCAACGTTGATATTCGTTGTAAATCCGCATTCATATCGCACAAGTTGCCAGAACGCATTGGACCAACATGTCCGACTGGGATCATTGAACATTGTCTTTTTTCCAACATCGGACCGACATTTATTATCACTCGTGGTATCATAGTAATTTCCAACATCGGACCGATCTTATTTTCAGTGTTGGTGGAATGACATCGGTCCCAATGTTGGACGAACATTGTTGAACCATGTTGGAACATAGTCATTGTACCAATGTTATTCAAGATCAAGTCTACCTGCTCGAGCACTGTGGCACAAACACACAGAAGCCAACGTTAAGGAGGTAAAAAACACATTTAAAGTAGTTTGATATACATAACAAGTAAATGCTATACACAATTAATTTTTAAATCTATTCAATATTTTTGCATCAAAGATGAAAGGAACAATTGAATTCAAACTTTATTATACTATTCAGTTTACAACGGTTCCAACAGATTTAAAAACAATATTACATGTTAACTTAGCCCTCTCAAAATTCCACATAACTTTCTGCACCGTGACTGAAAGTCTTCATCGCCAAGAAAGAACTGTGATGCACTGTCGCATCACTATATCTCTCTGTCTGATGCTTTTCTTAGTAAACTATGGATAGCCAGCAGACCCATAATTATGTAATAGCCCCTATATATTTTTTTAATTTGATATTCATCATTAGGCCTATTAATATTTAAAATAACTCTCTCTCTGCTCTCTCCTCTCTCTTCTCTCCTCTCTCCTCTCTCTCTTTCTCCTCTCTCTCTCCTATATATTTATATCAGTATCCATTAATTTGATTGATATTCTCGGCCCTTAATAAATACTTATTAACTGATAATCTATTGTAATCATTTTGTTTCAGTCTGGAGTTCACAGAAAAAAGCTATCTCGTTTAGACTCAGCTCGGATTCAGAGTATTGCATCGGAACAGGGAAAGAAGGGGGGGTGTTAACTTGACAGAACAGAAGAACGACAGCAGAAGGTGGAAAAGAACCAAACAGAGGACACCGATGTGAATTCAAACTAAATCTAATAAATTTGATGATTGACGTTTCTGCAACATTGGTCCAGCATTGGCACAAGTTCAATAACTGCATTGGGCCTACATTGGCAAATTAAAATGTAATAAACTGCGTTGGGCCTACATTGGGCCAACAATAGAGTAATTTATTGTTACAACAAATAGGCCAACGTAACGGCCAACATGTGGGCAAACGTCCGCCGATGAGCAAAATTCATGCCCAAACATAATGTTCCAAACAATCGACCAACGTAATCAGACACTTGTGGCCAAACATGAGGCCAACGGCGGAATAATATTGTTACAACATTGGGCCAACGAACCCAACATCATGTTGGTGAACTTGCGCCGATAGAGCAAAAATGTACATGCCCACATATTTTCCGAACATCGGACCAACGTAAACTGACAACAGTGGCCCAACATTGACCAATGTAAGCTTGCTTGCTGGGGAATGACAGACAGGAGACAACAAACAATATGCCCCCCGATCTTCAGGTCATGGGGCAAAAAATTCGTTACTGAATATTCAATCACACAAAAATAATATTTCCTATAACACCAAAAGAGAAAGACCA
>CAJDSM010045604.1:7967-29772 GCA_903981925.1 Ostrea lurida
ACACATTATTTACTTCGCCAATTTATATCAAGTAAATTTGCTGATCAGCACAATTAGATGATTTAGATGCAAATTTAAAGATGCAATGGTTGTATGATGATTATATAACATGAGGTGTATATTCAACCGGGAGTACCATTTATGTGTCATCTTAATCGCCCTCGTTGTGTCCAATCTTCAGTAATATCTTGAAGATCATGCTATTCCATGTTTTCGATCGATATCGTAAAGCAGACGACATACAGTGTACTAGTATTATGTATCCGATGTCTTAGGAAACCCATGCATAGCTTTGCCATCAATACGTATATTTTTCCTTTGAATTAACTTCGTTATATATTTATTTATTTTTTATTGCAATGACAAAATTCAAACGAATGCACTTTGTTTATGATGATTATGTGGAAATTTCCGTTCTATATAATTAATGCTAAAATTAGAACGGGGAGATCGCATTCCACATTATGTTTAAAGCAGATGAACTCCCTAACGAAACAACTTTTTTGATTAAGAAATCAAACGATTTTTTCATCCAATCAGAATCATTGTTAAATCATCACACTTTAAAGGTTTTCAAATGATAATTAAAATTAATTTGAAAGCCCATTAACATTCTCCATTATCTGATAAACGAATACACGTTTACACACACATTTTATATACTAAACAATATGGGACGGGTGAATATGAGTTACCGTACCTATACTGAATTCAAAACTTCACGAAAACTCTTCCAAACATATATTGCAGGATCCAGTAAATGTTCTACCAAGCTCCTATCTTTCCTCATGAAATTATTGACACCTGTAAACGAGAACTTGCAGACGTACCGTTCTGGTAAATTTAAAATTACAGACCTTTCCCCAAATCAACACCAAAACGTATTACTTTTCAACACTTTACACGCCCATTCATCATATTAAATTTAAAACTAGGCTTTTCAGCATTCAACAAAAATAGAAAAAGGATATATTCACATCTCCTTCACTGGCTATTTTCTTGAGATTTACACTTTTGTAAGGCTTTTTCTATAAAATTTTCTTTTATTGTCCTTGGCATTCCAAACTTTTAGGCTTCAAGCATTGCTGATAAGAAATTAATATTCGAAAGATGTCACGTACATGTACGATGCACCAAAGTTAGTATCACATTTATTATTTTCATCTAGTAATTTTTCATTCAGAAATGTACTTTGTTAAAGTATATATCAATATTATACGGTACATATTGTGATACACCAGATGCGCAATTACACAAATTATGTCACTTTGGTGATGATCATGCCAAACCGTTGGAAATCCGAAACATTTTGCCACTGCAATTATATATATCTCCGTATTTTCAATCTAGTAACAAAGTACATAGCTACTGGGATGTAGAGCCCCTCGGGGACTATAACAGTCTACCAGCAGAGGCCTCGATCCAGGGGTCATAATGTAAATAATATATGGTACCACATTTTGATGCACCAGATGCGCATTTCGACAAATTATGTTTCTCCGGTGATGCTCATACCGAAATGTTGGAAATCCGAAACATGTAATTACAAATTTGAAGAGTTGAAAAATGCAGTGCCAAAGACTGGAGCCAAATACGTCGAAGGATCAGAGATATGTCTGAGGGCGATAATCCTTAATTTTGAAATATATATCCGTATTGATATGGATCTAATTCTACGCGCAATTTTAGCACTCATAAGTTGATGTTGAAACGTTGCTGGAGGTTCTCGTGGACAGTATCTTTGTAGTTTTTAGTTATCAGGTTTTCCAACAATCTTTTCGAATTCCTTTGGCATAAGTTGTGCTCCGTTGTTAGCTGACCTGTTTTTATATTCTTATAATTTATTCAAAAAACTTCTACGAGAGATGAAAACATATCTAGCTGTGACCTTAAACTCGAGATTCTATCGATTAGTAACTATCATTTCCATTCTTATGTCGATCTGAATTCGATATAAAAGACACTGCAAAGTCTTCTACATCCAACGACTCCACTTCTGACAAACAGGATGATTTCGGCTTCTATATCGTCAACATTCCATATTTATTTAGATATTTATGACTTTTGCTTTGCAATCGTCAACTTTCTTTTTCTATGTATCACTATCACCTGCTTATTGTGTGTATGTCTCTCAGTTGATTCGATACACAAGGGCATGCCATGCGTATGATGATTTTTTAAAGCGAGGCCAACTACTAACCAAAAAGTTGATGTTACAGGGTTATAACGAATCTCGTTTAAAATCATCATTTCGCAAATTCTACGGTCGCTATAATGACCTTGTTTCCGATTACAAATTATCACTAAGTCATATGTTGACTGATTTGTTTCATACCCTTTGTTAGACTATCATTTTCGTACTAGATTTGACGACGGGTATCCCCGCTTACTATGTTTCGACTACGGGCTCACGGCGGGTGTGACCGGTCAGCAGTGGATGCTTACTCCTCCATGGCACCTGATCCTGCCTTCGCTTTTGTCTGAGGTCCGTGTTGCCCTACACTCGATCTTGTATATATGTTTTTTGTGACTACGATTACGATTAACACATTGTTTACTTCGCCATTTTATATTAGCAATACTCCATCATCATCTTCATATGGTCTCTCAACTGATTCAATACTCAAAACCTTATTCTTTGTATGATAAGTTTTGAAATCGAATCAGACTACTTACAAACAAGTTGATGTTCCAGGGGTTTCAACAGTAACTTTTAAAGTCAGTGTTTCGCAAATTCATGCTGTAATTTGCCAATACAACCTGTCTTTGGGTCAAGTACTGTCGGACGTGTTTCATACCATTTGTTAAGCCATTCTTTATATCCTGATTTCGATTAAGGATTACTCCGTTTACCTAATGAAGATAAAGGGCTCACGGCGTTTGTAATTGAACGAAAGGGGATGCTTACTCCTTCTAGGCACCCAATCCCACCTCTGGTATATCCAGGTGTCCGTACTTACCCAACCCCTAATTTCTATTTCGTTTAGGACTTACGAGATTGATCTTCATATTTTCATTATAATGTATCCATATTAATAAAAAGGTTCTCTTTCCCAAGCATGGTACTGTACAACTTTAACTTGGAAGAATATCATTTTCAATTTACACCTCAAGTGTCCCCAAATTTATTTTCATTGCGAATCTTTATTAGTGAAATACATGTATTACAATTCATAATAGAAATTCAAATATTCTTATTTTTGAAATGAATACCTTTACATAGGCAATAACGAAGACACCCGTATACAACTTGACCTCACCCGACAGCGCCACTTCTCTGAAAAAAGGGGAACTCTTGACAGTGACCTTCGAGGCGTGGATGCCATATCCTAGTCCAGACATCGCGGTAGAGGCTATCAATCTCCACAGCGAC
The DNA here is from genome assembly GCA_903981925.1 of Ostrea lurida. Taxonomy (NCBI): domain Eukaryota; kingdom Metazoa; phylum Mollusca; class Bivalvia; order Ostreida; family Ostreidae; genus Ostrea; species Ostrea lurida. Next base: position 11,341 of record CAJDSM010045604.1, read on the forward strand.
ACGAACAATAACCATCTCCAAATTGTGTCACTACACGTTAAGTCCGTTGGAGCAAACATTGATGGATCAACAGCTGCACCACAGGTATATCTGAGTGTCTATAACAAGGAAGATTTAGTCTATTGCTTATGTCTCTCTTGGAAATCTTTCTTAATGTACAGTGGTCATACAAATGCATTGATAAAGATTCACCGTCAGTACTAAAATTAAACATATGCTATCTCGTTTATAGTCATCATTTCGCAAATTATTACCTTTATAACGATTCAATACAAGTACAGCCTGTTAATAAAAAAATACTATGTTAAGCTGTTCTTTAGATAATAATTTGAACTTAACCTGATCAAGGTACAGGGCTTACAGTGGGTATGACAGGTCAACATGTAATGCTTACTCCTCCTAGGCACCTAGTGTGACTGGGCAACATGTAATGCTTACTCCTCCTAGGCATCTAGTGTGTGCAGGGCTCTTGTTTAGCCTACTCTTCATCTTTGGAATTATAAGGTTGATCACAGTTCGTAATTGTTTTATTTTTTTATTTATTTTCTTTTTAGAATTCCATAGAAAATTTTAAAAAGATGCTATGAATTTTAGATCAAAGTTTGAAAATATAAAGAAAACAATGAGACACTGCACTGGAAACGTAGAAATCTTAGCTCATCTGTCTAGAAACCGCCGTTAATCCCAACCTTGCTTTCCTTCCGAATTTCTGAGAAATTTATAAAACGCACTTTACTCTTTTGCAATGAGAAGCAATAATTTTAATATGGAGAAGGTCACGTGTATTAGGAATTTCAGTGTGTTTTTAAGATAGTTAGTATTACAATGTAAGGAATGGACAATCTCACTGAAGCTGGTGTGGAAGAAAAATATCTATCATGCTATCAACTATAATTATGTTCCAGGTAAACATAGAGAAGATGACGTCAGTTGGAGTTGCATGTAATAGTAGCTGGACTGGGTCAAGACGTGTTCGATTGGTCCTCCCCACTACTCTCACTAACAAAGGTAAAAGCAATGATTCACGATAAACGGACCACAGTTGGGTGTGCCTGATCATCAGAGGATTCCATCTAGGCACCTGATCCTACCTTTAGTCTAACCAGGAATCTGTATTTGTCCTAATCCTAATTACCAGTATATATTATTTACAGAATGTATGAGATTGGTCATGTTTTAGTTTTCATACTAAATCATCAAAGACGCAAAAAATAAAACTAATAAAACCGGACTTACGGCGTTTCTATCAAATCAAACCGGTGCTCATTAGAAATTTATAGGTTGTTGAACCGGATGTTCTCTATGGAAATATGCCATTCGTAGCAGTTGAAGAGTTTTTAATTGATTTGTGGCTATGCAGTCACCCTGTATTGTCGACCATAATACTTTACTTATCAACAATTGTTTTAAAACGGCGAAGTAAACAATGTGTTAAACGTAATCATAGTCCCCAAAAAACAATATATACAAAATCGAGTGTAGGGCAACACGGACCTCTGACAAAAGCGAAAGCAGGATCAGGTGCCATGGAGGAGTAAGCATCCTCTGCTGACCGGTCACACCCGCAGTGAGCCCGTAGTCGAAACAAAGTAAACGGGGCTACCCGTCAAATCTAGTACGAAAATGACAGTCTAACAAAGGGTATGAAACAAATCAGCCAACATGTGACTTAGTGATCCAAGAATACAATTATAGCTATTTACGATGTATATATACGAATTTAAGTGTAGGAACGGATTCAAAACCCATAACCCCTTTTAGATATAAATCATATACGGTACCATAAATCACTGGGTATCAATACATATTTATTGCTACATACATTCACTGGATTTTTTTCCCTTATATTTCTTCTGAAACTATCAATGCTTTTAGATATCATAGAAAATGAATACATGTTTGTTACATGTACAAATTAGTTTGATCTTGTTTTAAGTACCACCCGTCTGCGTAATCAATCATTACCAAATGTGAATCCTAAGGCGAGAGCGTGTACTGTAGATTCCTTATTTTACGCGAGTACTTTATATCGCGAGTTCACTCTAACACGTCAAATCGCGAGAACGTAAATTCGCGATTACTGTGTTCATGAATAGGCCTAGTTACATGTATTTTAGTACCATGAAAATAAAAGCGAACACTTTTATTTCGCGATCGATGCTCCTCGCGAAATTACGCGAAAATAAATTACTTGCGTTTTATTAGGATTTACAGTATTGGCTGTTCCGTTTAAAATAAGGAATGGGTAAACGATAGTATATTTTACATCCAGTTTATATTTTCAGAAAATGCATAGATTGATTGATTGATTATTTGTTGTTTAACGTCCCACCGAGAATATTTCACTCACATGGAGACGTCACCAATGCCGATGAAGGCCTGCAAAATTTAGGCCTATGCTCGGCACTCAGGGCCTTTGAGCATAGAGAGATCTTTTTATCGTGCCACACCTGCTGTGACACGGGCCTCAGTTTTTCCGGTCTCATCCGAATGACAACCCCATTCAGTCACCTCTTACGACACGCAAGGGGATGTTGAGGACCTATTCTAATCCGGATCCCCACGGGTTAAAATATGCATAGAGTATGAATATAAATAAAACATCTTTTCTTTATGCAGGTTATAATTTTTTTCTGTAATGCTTGTAACCTTCATCACCCGATAAAACAACAAAGAAAGCAGATTATTGTTTAATTAAAATGAATTTGTTTACATGCAGGCAACGTACAGAATACTCGCTACATGTTTAAAGCCATCTTTGCGAGCCAAGTGTCCGATTCGCTTACTCTAATCTACCCCTTGGCAGATTTAGTCAAGTTTCTAAGCCGTGCTTTGACTTCCAAGCATCCAATCAAATTGCCGCCATTCATACCTATGAGCATGACATAAAAACCAAAGTAGAATCATTAAGATCAGAAAGGCAAGTATTAATACGCGATTTACGCCCGAAGATAAAGGTGATATAAGCTCCGCAACAAGTATGTACACCTAAATAAAAAACAACAACAAACAATTGTTCACTCGAGTGTTTACGTCAAGAGCGATAAACTCGCATCGTCCGTTAGATGGCAATTCAGTCGCGACTAAATCAGCCAAGGGTAGATTAGAGTAAGCAAATCGCGACCACTTGGCTCGCGAAGATGAGTTAAAGCGGGAAATAGAATGGTTCAATATAATATCCATCTCATCCTTTGAATGTAAAAAATTAAAAAGCCAGTTAATAGAATATTTGATGGAATATCTTCATTGTACAGTATAAATTTACATGACACAAAAATATCGATTAGTATCGCCTAAAGTTATTTGATGAATATTTGTGTTTTTTCCTCTAATGATAGAATCACGATCGACGTCTGTCGCCACAAGCACAGCAGACGATAAAATCGAATTTGAGGCAATGGTATTGATGACAACAGACGCGGTGGAGGGAGATGTATATCCCGTCGGGTTTGGAATTGAGGTGGACACAGCGGAAGTGTGGGTCTTCTACTTCAACCTTACAGCGGATCCTCCGTCGACTTCGTCCTCGGTAAACTTTTGACGCGCTTCTCCAGCACATGCATTTATGTATATAATTTTTTTTCACAGACAGATAAACTGTTTCGATTTTCTAAAACATATTATTTTTTGTAAGCTTGCTCAAATAATTTGATGAAAAGAGTGATTCGTCAATGGTATGAATTATTCATTGGGCATTTTTGCCATATTAATAAAAAAAAATTGAAAGTTTTGGTAAAATATTTTACGGATTTTCTGTCATTGCGTAGTATGGGAGTTAAAACAATGTCTAAGGTTTTAATTTAAAAGAAAATAAATAAATAAATAACAAGAGTAGCCCAAGCATTGCAAATACATGTACATTTAAAATTTATGATAAAGCATATTACATTTTTCGACCTTACAAATTGAAAGAAAAAACATCAAAATTGATGATATTCTCCTTCTTTCTCATTCTCTCTCACTGTTTCTGAAAAGCAATAAGTATTGTTTAATTCTAAATCAATTTCAAATTTGTCTGCTTGATCTCTTTACTTCCATTTTCTCATTGTAAAACTATAAATGTAGGGTGTCCAAGAATTACAAGAACACCTAATGTCTTTCTAAAAACATGCAATTTAAACAAAATTTACCAAATCTTGTAAATACATGTGTACCTAAAATGAAAAGTGAATTCATAAAATAAAAAACCTTTTCTGCAAAAACGTTCAGAAAAAATGTACATGTACCTTTATATGTATGTCACACAGTTCCCAGTATTAGTGATAAAAACAATACTCTGAGGTAAAACAAGTCAGCAAGCAACAGATTCTTCGAACAGTTAGAAAATTTAGAAATAGGAATCTGTGCAAGACAACGGGCAACCAGACAATAAAGGCACACTATTTAAAGTCAGTACGGAAAAGGGACATCGTATGGGAGGTGTAAAGAGTTTTAGAAGAATTCCCTCAAAAATATTTAAGGAAAGTATTAAATGCTTATTTCTCCTAGGCACCTAATCCCACCTCAGGTGTGTCCAGGGCCATCCCTGTTTGCCCAACTCTCGTTTTTGTATTCTATTTGGGGCTTACGACATTGATCACTGTTCGTTATCTTTGCCTTTACATGATGTAAGCAACCAAGAAAAATAGCAGAACAAGTGTGCATGAACCGTAATACTTGATTTCCATTTGAAACCGTATAGAACATCTAATGTGCAACATCTCCAGCAGAATGATATTGGAAATCGTTATATGTTTGCGAAGGAGATGAAGAAGAGCATTAAAGATATTTTAAATGACAATCACCAGGGGATGCTTACTCCTCTCCCGGGCACCTGATCCCACCTCTGGTCCAGGGGTCCGTGTTTGACCAACTCTTGTTTTTGTATTCTATTTGGGACTTACGAGATTGATCACTGTTCGTTATCTTTGCCTTTACATCTGGTCTTCTGATGAAGCACGTATATAAGAAAAACGTACATACATGGAACTGAAGTAGTGAGAAACCAAATTTGTATCTTGAGAATCCTTTACATTGTGGAAATAGTAAGAGTTTGGGCTGCTTTCGATTCAATAGGGATAATCGTACCTTTCTTCGAAAATAAAGATGGTGAGAGACAGATAGCAAACGGCTTTAATTACTTCGAATTTCTATTACAAAAATTCAAAGGAATCTGTTCACAGTATGAAGTGACCTCAGTTATTATTCCAGTTTGCACTGATTGGCTGCGTAAAACATTTGATGGAAACTCAATTTGTTTCGAAACCCTAAATGTCTGTCCTCCTTATTCTTCCTTACTTGAACCCTTTGGATTTCTTTTTTATGGATATATCTTACAAATGACAATCACAATCACAAACACACTCTGTAGCAGAACTCACTCTCAATTCGGGGAGAAATGCTATTGTCGGGTATTTGTATATGGGCTTGACATTTTTGTCATTCAAGAAGGATGCCATTTAGAGCATTTTCTATGAATGTGTTGTGTTTTATAAGTAACACTCAGAATTTAACGAAATATGTTTGTGAATTGTGTTGAGTATAAATCTATATAATATATCATCATATACAATCATAAAAAACATTTGTTGTTAAAAGGAATTCAATGGAAAGTGGTTGTCAGATATTTTAAAACACTCTGTAATTCTGTAATAATTACAACCAGTGTAATCTAATGATGATTTGAATTTGTGGCGCTTCGCCAATATTTGCTGACGTTTCGGTATAAGTATAAAAAACAGTATTGAAGGGACGTAAAAATAAATAAACAACTTCGTAAAAATATACTTAACACTAACAATTTAGAATTAATGGCATAGCCAATATTTAACAATTAGTTTACAGTATTGTACTTTGATGAAGGACCGATTTATAATTATTGTCACTATAATACTGCAGCAATATAAAAATATGTACTTTTTTCTCTCATGGTGCTTTAGTTATTCTCTTATATATACCTACAGACTATGTCGATGGCTATTGGTGATGTTAACAACACAGCTTGTATCGGTGGAGTGACGGATTTCACCGTCAATATCACCACCGTTGAATCCGGTCTTACAACGTTCACCTTAACTGTTGAGGTCGTCGAAAAAACAAGCAGTAAACCAGCGGGAGTAATGGTAGCCCACATGGAAGTATTGGAAAGTGGACAAAATATCCTCTGCATGGAGACAAACGTGACCAAATCAAGCACGACCTCCGCGACAGCGATAGAAAATTCTGCTAGCATGTACTTCAACATAAGCAATTTTGGGACTATGAGTCATATAGGGGGGAATAACACAATTACGGTGAAAGTGCTTTTGGTGCCGATGCCAGGATACGCGTTTCTTGGGGATGACCATCAAATCAAAGTAGGAATCAGTGGCCACACAACGGCAAATGATGACACTAATGAAATAGCCATTGCCTGTGAAAATCCACCAGATGTAAGTATAGAAAAATATATTGAATGTAATCTTAATTTAACAGGATTTATATTGTAGCGCTTTGGTAGTGAACGAGCGTTATTTCAGTTGTTAAATCGAGACAGGCTACTAGCAAACAAGGTTTCAACAGTTACATTTAAAGTCAGTATTTCGCAAATTCTATGGTTATTATAATGGTTTAGTTTGCCAATACATCATGCCATTTGCGTCAAATGCGAACTGACGTGTTTCATACAAATTGTAAAGTAGTTCTTTATGCACTGATTTTGACTACGGATTGCTCCGTTTACCTGATCAAGTTAAAGGGCTCACTGTTGGTGTGACCTGTTGACAGGGGATGCTTCCTAGGCAACTGATCCCATCTCTGGTATATCAGGGGTCCGTGTTTGTCCATCTCTTTAATTTGTATTCCGTATAAGACTCATCAGATTGAGCATCAGCTTCTAGCTAGTATGTCAAACTTCAAATACTGTAAAGGGCTTTAATTTCGCGGGGCTAAAATTTCGCGATTTTTAACTTTAAGCATTTCGCGATGGTTTAAATTTCGCAGAAAGTAGATATTCTAAGCTAGAATCATATACCTAAACACACTGAATAGCACTTCGCGGTGGTTTTAATTTCGCGGTAGTTGATATAATCGCGAATATAGCGAAAATAAAACCCACGCGAATATTTCCCCCTTTACAGTACGCTGAAATAAGTAGACATATAGTAAAAGATTAATAAATGGGTTAACATTCCTCTAAAAATTCAGTAATATTGTTTGTGATGAATCATGCATTTATTTCTTTAGTGACAACGGTCAGACAGGCCAAACCTATGCATGCGCCTGTGATGCTGTTTACAAATTTCACGATTCAGTCGCCTTAAAATCAATTTGCGAATAATGTAACATGTTAAAAATGGACTGTCTTGACTCTTTTTAGACGCCAGTTGACTACACATTTAACTTCTACCATAATTGCACCAGAACATGTTTGACGAGGGGATCTGTATTCGAATTCATTCTGGATATCACCACAGAACGGAACAAAAACCCGGGTCAAGTAAACTTGGAGCTGGCTGTGCCGACCAACGACTCCGAGTCTTTCTTTGTCCTCTGTGGCTACGAAGTTACAAAAATCGGATCCAATCTGAAGTGTTTGAACAACGATACAATAACTGCAGCTACAAACACCTCGCTGTAAGGAGGGAGAATCTAAGATCTCGTATTGCTATTGCAAATTCCAATAATGATTGGCATCACAGTAAATATGACAAGTGTTAAGGTTCTGCTGATTTTTAAAAACATTCTACTGTATGATTATAGGTAAAATCTTTTTATCATGCGTTACACATGAAATAGCGTGTGTAACATTTCTACTGCTCTGGTGATTATAATAATTTAGTACACTAAGTTAAAAAGATTTCCGACAGCCCCAAACAAGTTCATTTCTAATATTTCATTTCATCAGTTTATTGAAACCATGATTTTGACTATGAAGTTTTCCGTTTACCTGATCGAGATATCGGGCTCACGTGGTGTGAGCGGTCACACAGGGATGCTTACTCCTCGGCATCTGATACCATCTCTAGTATTTACAGGGAACCATGTTTGCCCAAATCTTAATTTTGTTTTATCTATAGGAGTTATAAGATTAACCACTCTTTGTTTTCACCTTTTCATCAAAGTTATTTTTTTTTTTTACTTTTTACTTCAGATTGCCTGATGGTACTTATTCCAAGGTAGATGTAGTGTTCCCTGTCATGTGCAATCTGGGAATCGTCAACGATACAGAAGAAGATAAAGTCCAAGTTCGACTGACCATCAAAATCCGGAATGACACAAGCATTAACTCCAGTAGGGACGAGTGGTTCGGACTGGGATCGCGATACAGCACTACACAGGTCTGGGTTGGGCAGTATAAACTGTGCATCCGGGCACCAGTAAGTGTTGTATTCATAGATCGTTCTTTTTCTTGACAGATCTTAATTCGTGATACTGCATCATGATTGAGGACTTGACGTTTTTAGAAGATATATTGTAGTCGTAGATTGTACAGAAAAAGGGGTCGTTTCCAAAAACTGAATCAGTCATTGTCCCGTAAAAGTATGCTTCTCATCCTAAACACTGACAATACCCAATTACAACGATTGTGTCGATGTCAGATAGCGACTATTTACCAATCAGTATTTACAGTCTCTGGCAACAACATTGGTTGTTGAATCCCTGTCCTTGTTAATTATCTGAATTCGTGGTTACCATGGCAGAATCTTCTTTTTTTTCTATATACTTGTAGCTATCATTGTGTGGAACATTCCTACCATCACATTACTTACAGCTTTAGAGTCCTTGAATTTTGACTCTGTCCGTTTCTTTCTTGCTTTTATGTGTCGCCATAAAATGGCCGGGTCCTGCAATGTTGCCCCTTTCCGTTCTTCTGTCAAAGTGGTACATGTACTTTTTCGGACTTTTCATGCCCCCGGAATTTTCGATTCGGGAGCATATAGTTTTTGGTCTGTCCGTTTGTCTGTCTGTTTGTCTGCAAGAAAGACTTTAACATTGGTCATAACTTTTGAATGGTACGTGATAGGACTTTCATATTTCATATGTGTATTCCTTATGACACGGCCTTTAAACTGGTAACAAATATATTAACTCCTGACCTTGACCTTGAAGTTTTACACTTTTCAAATACGTTTATATTGGCCATAACTTTTGAGTGGTACGTGATAAGACTTTCATATGTGTATTCCTTATGACAAGGCCTTCCAAGTGGTACCAAAATATTTTACTTGACCTGAAGTTCAACCTACTTTTCAATTTTTTTTAACACTGGCCATAACGTTTGAATGGTAAGTGATAGGACTTTCATATTTCATATGTGTATTCTTTATGAGATGTCCTTGTAACTGGTACCAACATTTTTGATTTCCTGGCCTTGACCTTGACGTGTGACCTACTTTTCAAAACCTTTAACATATGCCATGACTTGAGAATGGTAAGTAATAGATTGTTCATATTTCGCATGCGTAATCCTCTTGGCAAGCCTCTTTCACTAGCATGTGGAATCCGGGGACATCAGTATTTCACAGACATATCTTGATCACAATGTTTTTCTATGGATACAGTATTGGCATGCTGTTGTATATTGATGATACTGTCAGAGAGATCACATTTCTCCGCACTTTTTTTCTCTACGCATAACTGCAGATTTTCCGGATGCAATTGTTATGGATTGTGCACAAATCCGATTTAACTTTTTAGATTTCGTTAGTATGACCAACCATTCAGTCAAATTCTGTGTGATGTACGTGTTTCATAGCCATTGTTAAGCCGTTTCCACATACTGATTTGACTACGGCTTGCTCCGTTACAGGATCAAGACTATGGGCTCACGGCGGATGTGACCGGTCAACAGGGGATGCTTACTCCTCCTAGGCACCTGATCCTACCTCTGGTGTGTCTAGGGGTCCGTGTTTACCCAACTATTGTTTTTGTATTATATTTGGGACTTACGAGATTGATCACTGTTCGTTATCTTTGCCTTTACATTTCAAGTTTCTTTGAGCCTACAAACGCTTCTACTTGCGTAGCGAGTGGGGCATTTGTATCGTATGGACACAGCTAGTATATTTTAGGACTACTATGCAGACCTTGCGAGAGTGGACGGTGTGGCCATAGACCCTGCGGACTTAGTCGGGGCATTTCCGGGAGTGCGGGGGATCGAGTACAGCTTCGACGGTGTGGAGTTTAAGGACAAATCGGTCATAGTGAGTTGAACTTTTGATAAGAAATTCTGGTAGGCTTATATTGAGCAGAAAAGAAATCAAAACTTAACTTCAGACTTTTAGAGGTTCGATTGAAAAGAACAAATGAATTTAACAATGATTGTATCTTCCAAATCTATTAGCATGGACAATCACAGGTGTTTAGTGGTGTATTTATTTTGACAGTTTACGGCGGATGGTACCAATGGGTCAGTGTACAATATCGACAAACCCTTCATCACCAAATATGTAGGAATGACAAATCAACCAAACCAGACATGCGAAAAAAGCTGTTATGTCAACCATGAGATGGTGGTAACTAAACGTAAGTAAAACAGGAGACACAATCATATACATTATGATTTGTAATTCACGTAAAAAAGAACAAAATATCCAAAATAGGAGTTTCCAGTTACTTCCGGAACACCTAGTTCTTCTGAATTTACACACTGCGGTCGTGCGTTTCACGAAGTTTTGATAGCCTTTGATATTTTCGGTGTAGACGGTACAGCTATATACAGATATATTGAGTACATTATGAACAATCAAAAGTGATACGATATATGTCGTCTCGCAGACTACAGGAGAAAAGTGGGGACAGAGGCGTTGGGACCGCAGCAAAAATTGTCGCCCCTTCAATTTAAGAAGAGAGAGGGGGAATGATCAGTCTATTAATGGCGTTATCGCGATCTATGTTTACTAGCTGAAGCAGCGAATGCAAATTTTATCCTGCTTTTCAATATCATTGAAATCAGATCCTTTGTTCCGTCCATGTAAAATGCTACATATTTGTGTGGCGATCTACATGAGCACATCAAAGGATCTGATTTTAATCAGATTGAACTTTATGAAGGGTACAGAACTATCAATACTTAGACAGTAGTGCTTAAAAATTTGTACTGTAGATCAACCGAAATAGAATGTTTCAATATGTATATGTGCTATTTACTATTGCATGATTTGAAACACAAGTTAATGACAAAAACAAATGATATCATAAAGCTTTTCTCACAACAGATTAAAGACTAGACTTTTCGACATCGTAGACAGTTGTTTCTCCAACAAAACCAGAAACAGGAAATACTCATATATACTTATCAGTCAATCAAATATTACTTTGTTAAGTTCCACTCTGATTCTACCACAAGTATTGTGACATTCATTTTAAAAAGATTCTGGAATTTCTTATTGACTAATCTCCGCAGTCTTTGAACATCAGGTCTTCTAACAGTCTGTTGGAATTCCCATGGACACGAATTGTGCTCCTTTATTTTCTGACATGTTTTTATATTGATGCGAAGCGGGTTTTATTCTAAAGCTTCTGCATGAGAAAAATTTGCAATAAAAGACACCACAGTCTTCCACATCTGCTTCGTGTTTAGATATTTTATTTAACATATAGATTTTAACGGCAAACTAACAACTCCTTTTTTTCATAAAAGGTTTAATATCAATTTCTCCATCGTCAACTTTCCATGTTCATATAACAATACTCCATTATCACTTGCATAACTGTAAAGGTATTTTTGTCTCTCAACTGATTCAGTACACAAGAGCTTGTACTGCGTATGATCAGTTTTTAAATCAAGGCAGGATTCTGACCAACAAGTGGATGTTGCAAGGCATTCAATAAACTCGTTTAAGACAACATTTGCAATTCCATAATCATACTACAGTAAAATACCTCTATCTCGAAGTCCGAGGGACTTCGAAAAAACTTCGAGATATTCGGGGGTTCGAGATATCCAAATTTGATCTTCAACATTTTTATTTTTTTGTTTGGACGGAGGTAATTTGATGAGTCGGCGTGTTAGGTATAATTGGCGGCGGACTTAAAAAAGTGCACCGAGTACCCAAGCTGTTAAACTAATTATCGCAACCCGGGTCTACCTGGGAAAGGTGAGCGTGGACTACTGGTCGACAATTATCATTAGTTTCTACAGCCGCGGGCGTGAATGCGTGACTTGAGTAGGCCAGGTATGGTAAGCAGACCGGATAATTGACTGCACTTGGAGAAAACTAGGTGAAATAGGGCATGGGACCTTGAAAATACTTCGACATAAGCGGGGTATTCGAGATAACGCTGTTCGAGATATCAGGAGTTTTTAAAATCATTTATATAGGGAAAACGGCCGGGACCGGCCGTCGACTTCGACATAAGCGGGGTATTCGAGATAAACCATGTTCGAGATACAGGTATTTTACTGTATAAACAATCTAGTTCGCCAATACAACCTGTCATTGGGTCAAATACTTTCCCACATGTTTCATACCGATTGTTAGGCTTATTACCGATTTTGACTACGGATTTATCCGTTTGCCTAATCGATATATAGGACACAAAGCGGGTGTGACTGGTCGACAGGGAATGCTTACTCATCCATGGCACCTGATCCTACCACTGGTATTTCTTGAGGTCCGTGTTTATCCAACGCTTCAGTTTTGTTTCCTTACAGAAGTTATGAGCTAAATCCCTGTTCGTTATCTTCACTTTTTCTTCAAAGTGTTGGATGAAAGGCTAAATAAAACCGACACCCCTCCCCCGACCCCCTTGTCACGATTCTCCCTCATCTTACTTCTGTACAGTACCCCCAGCCCTGGTCGTGACATGGTATAGCATCGATAAGCTGTTCCGTTGAAAGCTCCATTCTACATGTACCTTGCGAACAGAGGTACATGTAACACCCTGTTTTGGAAATGTTATTTAAGCTCTTGTGCATTAACCAGTCTTGTTTTTGTAATTCGTCGTCTTAGAACAAGCTTGCTAGAAACTGGAAATACAAAATGCTATAAAATTGTAAACGCTTGTATAAAATTAGGGGGAAAAGGTGTTCCAGCAGAAACTGGAAAATATCTTATTCGATACTGAGAGTGACCCAGCTAAAACGGATACTGTTTCAATACAAAAAATCATTTGTATGATCAAAGTATGTTGTCTTCTGCAATGAACTCATTACATTTTGTAGTTGATGACTATATTGAGATTTTCAATGATGAATCCGGGGATCTAAAATCTAAAATCCCCTACGCACTGGACGGAGACAATAGCACCTGCTTCGCACTTCCGGTACAAGGTGATACTCCGCCGTTGTTCTGGACGCGCATGAATACATCAGTAATTCTTGGAATCAGTGCCTCACAGTTTGACATCACGATAACCGGAGAAGGAATAGCATGTGCTAAGCACTCCAATAATAGAGTTCTGCAGGTAAAGAAATATAATATTTGTAAAACAAACAAGATATATAAGAACATTACTTCCTTGATTTTCATAAACACCAATAGCGCCGCTATATAGAAGAAAATTGTGATATACGATAGATTCCCGGGGATAGATTTTATCATCCTGTATACATGTATTCCTAAAGGCCCTCCAAGCATCTAAGTAGAGAAACATAAGGCTCCGATAACTAATTAGTTACAGGGTGGCCAATGTTGGCTTTTACAAAATAATTAAAGACACATCATACACAGTGTAGCGGTCCGCCGGGTTCGATCTCTGTTGACCAGATAGCTCAGTTGGTAGAGTATCTGAATAGATATTCATGGGGCCAGGGTTCGAATCCCGGTCTGACCCGTTGCATTTTCTCTCTTCTTGTTACAGCAGTATTCTATAACTTTTAATTTTGCATATAACTCAACCACATTTAACATTATCAAATTTCGAGCCAAAAAATATCAAAGTACGTCATGAAATGTTCAAGAATTAATTAAAAACTGATCTTGCTCGCTGATTGCGATGTTATTACAATGCAATGGACAGAAGCATCCGAAACCTCAACAACGGAGGTTCCGTGTCGCGACAAGCGTTGTGACAAACCTTCACTGCTACGGTCTAAAGCTCTAAAAAGAGGTCTAAATTTGTGGTACTTGACCTGCAGCTGTCTTGATATATGAGTGAAAAATTCTCGATTAATTGAGTGATTGTATATTGTTTTATGTCCAGCAGGAGAGGTTTTCACTCATATGGAGAAGTCACCATTGACGGTGAAGGGCTGCAAAATTTAGGCCTATGCTCGGCACTCATGGCCATTGAGCAGGGATCTTTATCGTGCCACACCTGATGTGACATAGGACCTTGGTTTCTGTGGTCTCATCCGAAGGACCGTCCCAATTAGTCGTCTCTTACGACAAGCAAGAGGTACTAGGCACTTAACCTAACCCGGATCCCCACGGAGTGAAAAACTTCTCGAAGGGAAATGAAAGAAACAAACACAAGCAAACACAGAATCACATTGTACACGTACATATTGACGTTCTGGACAGTGAAAACGGCCCGGAACGATTATATTTGATACACCATTGTCTCTATCAAGAAACAGGTGAACCCACAATGCAAATATGTCATTGTGTCTCAACCGCACAGTTCAGTCCCGAAGCAAAATATTCATCGAGTCACCTTGCTGTTTACAATAGAATAGTCAATCCATAGCATCGATATCAAGCTATCTTCAATGTATAAAAGTAGGATTTCGCAAATTATGTGATCATACTAACGTTCTAGTTTGCCAATACAACCTATATGTATCATAGTGTCAAATGCTGTCTTTGTTTTTCATACCAATTGTTAGGCCATTCTATGCACAGATTTTAACGCATATTATTCCATTTAGGGGGCTCACGGTTAATGTAACTTGTCGATAGGGTATGCTCACTCCTCTTAGGCGTCCGATCCCACCTCTGGTATATCCAGGAGTCCGTTTTTTGCCCAACTCTTAATTTTGCAATCCTTAAATTGAAATTATTTAGATTGGTTACTGCTTACTATCTTCACCCTTTTCGTCAGAAGTTTTGGTGTTGATATAAATCCATATGATCTTCGTTTGTTATACTAAAGCAATAATTTGTGGATAAAGTTCGAATTTAATTCTTTTCAATCATTTCATCATGGAACTTGTGTTTTATGGTGACTTATGCTGTGGCATTATTCATATCTGCTGCAGGTGACTACACCTGCGTCTTTACAGGTTTCCTACCCAGAATCCAGTTCGGTCGGCAAATTCCACGGCAACATTCAATTTTGCACGTCGACGATTACCGATACAAGCAGCCCCCTCGCCGCTTGTCAGTTTAGGTGCGCATGTCCAGATCCCGCCCACTGCGAAGAAGTTATTATATTTTTGGCCAATGAGGACAATGGAACCACCTGGAAGCTGTGCGAAATCTCCGCAACAAATTACTGATTGTTTTCGTCCTTTGTACTGACGTCCGTCCATTACTTTGTCTTGATACAAGACTGCAATGGTTCCTACAATGGTGGTTACTATTAATCTGTGGTTAAATTACACGATATGAGACGTATAACGGACAAGTTACGAAAAATCGCTATAAACAACGACATTTTGAGTTGTTATCATTCTAAATCCTATGTTTAAAGTGTGCTTTAATTACTAATATTATATACATTGTAATACTTATTTTGTTTTGTTGCTGAGTAGTCACGTGGTGATAAACGATGTACATGTATGTAATGACTATGTCATTCTCTGGAATAAA
Organism: Ostrea lurida; assembly: GCA_903981925.1. Classification (NCBI taxonomy): domain Eukaryota; kingdom Metazoa; phylum Mollusca; class Bivalvia; order Ostreida; family Ostreidae; genus Ostrea; species Ostrea lurida. The sequence continues at coordinate 26,997 of CAJDSM010045604.1, forward strand.
ATGGCGGATTCTGTCTTTGATGTACAATGGTGAGTTAAAAAGTGAATTTGACTCGTCAAAGACAGAATCGACTCTGGTCCATGTAAACATAAGATTTAAATGATTAGTAAATACTATGAGGATGATAAAAATCTAGCGACAATGATATAGCGCTACTATATTTTCTTACTTCCTGTTTGACATTATACTTGTATATATGTTTGCTATTTCTAGTATACACATCTGTTACATTCGCTTTGACTGAAATGCTGTGATAATATTACTCTATTTTATTGATATTTTAACAAGTGTGTTTTACAGAATAGAAATTTTAACAGTACTGCTGATAGATAATATATATAAAATGTTTGTAAACGTGATCTGGTTTATACTGCTGCGTTATTGGTAGAGTACTACTGTTATTAACTTGTGCGCAACCGCAATACATGCGATTAACTTCATAACTATTTCCTTGTACATTCCATATGATGTTTAAAATGATGTTTTCTATCTGAACATTACCATTATTTTTTTCTCTCTTAATTTTGATCAGTATTTATTTCCTTAGGAACACCCAAACTGTGTACATCCAAACAAGATGAGCCTCTCATTGTTGTGTGTTACTTGCTTTTACTGTTTTGTCGTAAAATTGTTCTTGCAATCGAGTAGTATAATTAGAATCTTTATTACAATTGATGCGAGATTTTAAAACGACAGATGACGTTACCGACGCTAGCGTATACCTTGTTTGACTAAAGTGAACGGCAGGGTAAATTTTCTGTGAAAGTCAAGCATTTTAAAAATAACTGTTGCAGTTAAATTAATATCCCATGCTCTCTCAAAATAATATTTCAACAGTTCATTACGTTTGCTCTGTGTGCAATATATATGGTTCAATACAAAGGTCGATATGACTGTCCGGTATGATACATATCAGACAAAATTGTTTTGACGATATAGGAAAATTGAAATCATCTCATCTGGCGTGAATTTACGACGTGCGTGATTGTAAAAAGTATATGCGAACATCCGGTTCTCGACGAATCACTTTTCAAATATTTGTTTCGTAGATTGACTCTTGATTTACTTCATGTAGGGCCTATAACATCTTGCTACTGTTTCAGAATTACACTTGTTTTATATTGTGTATAAAATGCCACCAACTTGGATTTTCGCGAATACTTTTGGACATAGCTCTGTGTCATATCATGTCCTTGCAAGTTATAGGTCTTTTTGCTTACAGCATAGTACTTAAAGGTAAAATATGATGCCGCATAGATGCCAATATATTAACGAATGGCTTTGTCTTAAATTAAATTTATATTCAAAGGCTTTGATTCACATGTGCAATTGTTTTAGTACGGTATTTGCTGATATTGATTCTATATATAGACATGTATACTTTAAAAAAAATCATATTTGTTGCAATATCTCAAAATATTGCTTTTTGGATGATTCATTGTATATCACTATTGTGAACAAAAAAGGTGTTATTTTTCTTAATTGATAAAAATGCTTTAATGAGATATCATGTCATGATGTACATGTACTTATGTGAAACTGTGTTGTGTCATAGATCTATTGAACCGCTTTGTGCGAGTACTGTGTACTTAAATGATCAGAATTGTGTACTTAATTCTTATTACCATGGTTACCATCCTCTCTATACCGGTATTTATCATAGTTACGGACCCTCTCCATTGTTGTAATTTGCAATAAATCCATTATTTTTCATTATAAATAACCATGAAGTTAGCGTCCCTTTACGACTGTCTTCTTTTTTAAAACCGATCAACGTTGTTGTTGCTGTTATTGATGTTGCATGTTAATTACTTTAATAAAGAGACTTTATAAATGTTTTCAGAATCTTTTTAAGGCCTGGTGAGCACTGTAACAGTACATATGTACTAGTATGTACCATTCGTTGTAAACAGATCTCAGAATTTGTTTCAAGATACATGTAATATTGTATTATTGTTCAGCGTCACGCTTAAGAATCTTTCACCCATATGGAGACGTGACCATTACTGATAAAGGGCTGTAAATTGTAGGGCTATGCTCGCGTCTACGATCTTTGAGCAGGGAAGGATCTGCTGTGACACGGGGCCTCGGTTATTGCGGTCTCCGAAGGACCGCCCCATTTAGTCGCCTCTTACGACAAGGAAGGGGTACTGTGGACCTATTCTAACCCGGATCCCCACATGCATATTAAAGTCAGAAAGAACTTGAAACAGATGACATCATGTATCGATTTGTTCTTATGACCATACTAGTTATTTAAAAGCGTTGACCAGAATCTCTCCGGCAGTCACGTTTTTAAAACAGTAATCATGTAACTGGCCCGGTAACTGGCAGTCGTGTTTAACAGTTATCGTGTACTAGACATGTGTCATCTTTACCGTACTTATATTAGCAGGATATCAATGAAGGGTGAATGGCATATCGGCGTAATGGCTGCCACCCTTTAGAAACTCGTCCGGAAAAATGAGCATCAACCATATCATAAACTGTTCTTTTCAACATTCTATTGCCTTGGCTGTCTGCACAGTAGGTCAGCATGCCAGTCTGTAAATGCCCATCTAAACCTCACAGGTTTTGGGGGTTTTTAGCTCACCTGAACCGAAGGTTCTTGGGCTGGTCCTTCATTGAACAAACTTGAATCCCTTCACCAAGGGTGATTTGTACAAGTTGGTTGAATTTCGTCCAGTGGTTCTGGAGAAAGAAGTCGAAAATGTGAAAAGTTTACGGACAGACAGACGAGCGGACAGCAGGCGATCAGAATAGCTCACTTGAAACG
>CAJDSM010045610.1:0-14378 GCA_903981925.1 Ostrea lurida
CCACCCCCACCTCCCACCCCATCAAAAAAAAAATCCCAAGGACTTTGTCACTCGACCTCTTTTACTGATGAATAAAAATATTTCAAATATTAACAGTGGTAAAATGTGTTAGAATATCTGTCAGCTATAGTTTATCCCATATCGACATCCCCGACATTTTCATCTCAAAATGTAGGAAATTACATGTACATAATTCTCTTTTTATTGAAATGGCTTATTCAGACTCGCATGTTATACCCAAGATAAATGTTTAATTCCTATTTTGACCTTAATTATGTAATAGAGAAGAAACAACCGAATATATTGTATGTATTTACAGCAGTTCATTCTCAGCTTCAATAACGTTGGCGGGAAGTGCAGCCGTCAGTAGATAACAATGATATAAAATACGTAATATCTGACCTCCATATTATTATATCGCATGTTCATTTAAACCAAAAATACGAAACCTACACATACCATAAAAATGGCGAGAATTTGTTACAAGCCTGCAAATTCCACTGACAGTAGTAATATTTCCCATTCTTCTTTAGGGTCATCACCTTGATCATTACAATATATTTCTGAAGACAGTTAGAAACAAACCTGCTTCTAAGTGTTTTAACTTTGTCAAGGACCTTTTGACCAAAGACAAATACTACGAACCATGTATTAGAAAGTAAATATATCAGTAAGAGGTTTATGAGAAATGACGAAACGACGACTTTAGCCTTCCGATTTGTGTGTAGCAATATTCCACTGCCAATTGCGTACAAGATGTTTATTTCTGATTCGATACGCGAGAGCAGGTTCTGGGTATGATCAATTCAACCGGAACCGGTATACAAATGAGCCGATGCTACAAGGATTTTAACAGTCTTGTGTAAAGTCACCATTTCAAAGATGCTGTGGTCGTTTTAGCGATCAGATCAATTTTGCAATTGTTTGCTATCACTGAGTTGAATGCTGTCTGACGTCACGTGTGCTAATTGTTCAGCCATTTTTACAGGCTGATTTTGACAACGGATTACTCCGTTTATGTAATCAAGATGTAGGGCTCATGGTGCATATGATCTTTGAACGTGGTGTTCCCAGACATCTAATCCTACCTTTGTTGTGCCCTGCGTTCATGTTAGCTCTTCTCTCTGATTGTATTCTTAGGATTTATGAGATTGATCACTGTTCACTTTTTATGAATGTTCGTCATCTTTATTTGCTTCTATAGGGATGATATAGCAATACATACTGTCTAATTTTCATTGAATGTTCAAACAGATCGGAGCCTCCATATATTCCAGTAACATCGGGACGGAGCATTTCATAGGACTAGCAGGATCCGGAGCGGCGGCGGGCATCGCCATGATTTCATACGAGTGGACGGTATTCAAATGATAGAAACGGAGAAATTACGTGCTGTTGTCTATATTGATATTTTTCAAAATCAACTTTTCGAAATTAATATTATTTAGCTGATGTAAAACAAAATTTGATATATTTCGCTATGATTCATTTCCATTCGAGTCCCTCTCGAACATAAATGTATAAAATAATGATAAAAACACCTCAATGTGTCACACCACTATAAGTATCTTCCAAAGTGTAATTTAGGAAAATAAAAAGTATTAAAAGCTTTAATTTTATTTTCTGAATTCAGAGATTTTTTTTCAGCGTTAAGATTTCATATTAAAGAAGGTACATGTACCAGGTTCCAGGAACTTGATTGATTGATTGATTATTTGTTGTTTATCATCCCGTCGATAATATTTCACTCATATTGAGACGTCACCATTGCCGGTGAAGGGCTGCAAATTTAGACCTATGCTTAGCACTCATGGCTTTTAGCAATGAGGGCTCTTTTGCGTGCCACACATGCTGTGACACGGGGCCTCCGTTTTTAAGGTCATATCCGAAATATCTCTAAATGCCGAGCTCTTGGCGAAGGAACAATCACTACCTATTTTCTCGTCTTAGGTTTGACGCGGCCGAGTGCCGAGCACGGGGCTCGAACGCACAACCTCCCGATCACGAGACGAGAGCTCTACCACTGAGCCACCGCGACCGGTCCCAGGAACTTGACAAGAACTTGACAAGTAAATATTGTTCAAATATAAACCTAACTCCCGAATTATCATATTGCACTTTATTCCACTTCGATATTACTTTGAATTTTTGTAAAGGCAAAACAATTTTACATGACGTAAGTAACAACTAGATGTATATTAAAATTTAAGTTTAAAAAAAAGAAAGATTTATTTAATATGGATATCTGCTGACATTTCAATCGCTGTAGTTCAGGATTTTCCCCAGATACAGGTACATGTATTTTCTATTGTACTGAAAACCTCAATATTAAATCTAGTTTGGTGATTATGCAAAGTAGTGAAGAGTACGTATTTCTCTATATGGCATTTATCAAATCATGAATTTATGACATACGTCTATTAATAGCTTAGATATAATGTAGTATCTCGTGATCTTCAACCATAACATTCAGATTAAAATAAATGTTTATCCATAGAAACTTTTGAAGCACAGTATCGACAATAGAATGATTAAAGTCAGAGACATTAACGTACTATTGGCTGACTATGTTGTCAATGCGTACGGAAGTTCTGTCATGCACAAGTGAACGGTGTCTATTTCAGGGCCTTCCACTCATTGCTCTAGCGGCGTGGTTCTTCCTTCCGGTGTATATTTCAGCAAAGGTACAAAATACTGATACCAGATTGATATTGAAACATATTTATGAAGGCGGGAAATTTTGGATTCGTTACACCATACTATGATGGCTTCCCTCTTCCAGGGGGAAACATATTGTTTTTGTACTTTCTGTCCGTCTGTCCATCTGTCTGTCACAAAATCTTGTGAACGCTTCTCCTCCTATATCACTTATGAAATAGCCTTGGAACTTTGTACAATGCTTCATTGCCATTTATAGATGTGCATATTGTCAGGACAGGAGGATCTGATTATTTTCCTCCAAGTTACGGCGTATCCAACAGGGGTGGAGGGTGTAAAATAGTTTCTAAACACCTCTCCTTCTATATGGTCTATCAGATATACTTGTACATGTAACTCTGTGCAATGCTTCATTGCCATTTGTTGATGTATGTGCATATTGTCAGGACAGGAGGATGCAACTATTTTCATTCAAGTTATGGTGGATCCAACAGGGGTAGAGGTTGCAATATAACTTGTGAACGCTTCTTCTCCTATACTGCTTATTTGATAGATTGAAAATTTGCACAATGTTTCACAGCTCTTTGTAGTTGTGCATATTGTCTGGACAAGAGGATCCAATTATTTTCAACAAATTGTGGTGATCTAATAGGGGTGTGGATGTAAATAGCTTGCGAACACTAATCCTGTATGTATTTTCAGATAGACTTGGAACTTAATTTGTACAATACTTCAATGCATTTACAGATGTGCTTATTATCAGGACACGAGGATTCAGTTGTTATCCTAACTGTTATAGTGGATCTAAGAGGAGCGTGGATGTAAAATAGCTTGTGAACACTTCTTCTCCTATATGGCATACTGGATACCTTTGAAATGTGAAACTAGGGATATACAAATGTAACATTTTCCAAAAATGTACAATGGACCAAACATTAAGTACATTAAGGGGAGGAGGTAGAAATTTGGAGTACTTTCAATTTGGGGAGGAGGGGTAATTTGTTTTTAATAAAAACAATTTTTAATTACTTTAGGTGTATACATTACCTGAGTATCTGGGGAAGAGATTTGGGAGCCAGAGAATCCGTGTCTACATGAGTATGGTGTCCCTCGTTCTGTACATCATCACCAAACTAGCGGTATGAAAATATCTTCTTTACAGGTACAAAGCATTGATTGAGAATAGGCTCAAAGGTGATAGCTATACCAAGTAAACGTTGTTAATGTTATACGATCAAGATGGCGAAAATTAAAAGTATTCTAACAAAAGGAAACCAGATTCAAATTGAAAATTGCTTATTAGTTATCCTACATATAGTATTACCTAGAATGATTCAATCCTATTCTTGAGTCATTGACTCAATCCGTTTATCCTCAATCAGCTGCTGATTTCATCGTAAGTTTACGTGTACTTTGTTTTGCTATCAGGTCAGCATTTTCTCCGGAGCTTTATTCATACAGCTTTCTCTGGGCTGGAATAACTATGTTGCCATCACGTCCCTCTTGCTGATCACAGGGATATACACTGTTCTAGGTAGACATCTCTATGACTATATATGTACATGTACTTTGAATTTGAATTTTTTTTATGAAAACAGTCTTACAATATAACCTTTTTTGTACGGTACAAATAAATTAGATAACATCTTCAATATCCCTCAAAAGGCTTTGATTAAGTAGAATCATGTTTTGACATGTAAGAAGCACTTTGGTCAGGGGAAGTAATTGATGATGTATATGGCATTTATAAATCCACAGGTGGTCTGACGGCTGTTATCTATACAGATGCTTTTCAAACCATTGTCTTGACTTTAGGATCGTTTGCTGTTGTTGGAATCAGTGAGTACTATGAATAATAACTGTGTCCCAGCACTCTGTGGTTGGATATATTATCGACCTAAGTATGTTACAACACCCACGGCAATGAATGAAAAATCCTTTATCAAAGTTGTAGCGAATAAGATACCACCAGCATCCTTTTGATACTGGTATGCAGCAAAGTTATATACATAAAATTTCCATAAGTACCAAGCTACATGATCAAATTGGTACTCACAAAATGTTACTTAGAATTGCATAGCTACATGTAAAAATAGGTAATAGTAATTCATTGACACACATAAAACATTCATAAGCATGACATAGGTATACATGTACATGTATTTATCAAATTGGTATACATATAGTTTTAAGGCTATATCCCGGAATGTCTACTGACCTAAAACAACATCTAATTAAATAAGGTTTAAAACAAATCTTCACATTTCATTGAAGATATACAGAACTCGTATTTATTTTCATATTTTATAAGAATGATTTATGAAAATAAATACAAGTTTTTGACATTAACAGTGGTGAAGATTTTTAATAAATTTTGCTTTAAATTAATTCATGGTATAAATAAGATATGTACTAATGATATATGAAAATAAATAGAAGTTGCGTATATTTAATGTGAAATTTTTTTCTGCTTTATTTAAACTAATGGTAAAAGTAGGTACCTCTATAATGTAAAGGCAAGGTCAATATCGTAAGTCACAAATAGAATACAAAAACAAGAGTTGGGCAAACACGGACTCCTGGACACACGAAAGGTGGGATCAGGTGCCTAGGAGGAGTAAGTACCCCCTGTTGACCGGTCAAACCCGCCGTGAGCCTTGAGCCGTGAGTCTTGATCAGGTAAACGGAGCAATCCGTAGTGAAATCACTATGTACTCCACAGGCAAACAAGGATGGTGCTACCCGAGTTCCCCCTTGAGAGCTCCTTTTTACAATATAGTTAATTAGATGTTGTTTTGGCCAGTAGCTGTTCAGGGAACACACCTGTGTGTTAGTATCATATAGTTTTGCCTTCATTTAATTAGCATTCGCGGAAAATAGTGAGAATCAATCAAGAGTTTTATATTGCTTGATACAACAAATTTGACGTTTTAAACAAATAAAATATGAATCAATAATTAGTAAGATATTTCTTTAATCGAATACAATAACGTTATGGCCCACTGGTAAATTCTGCTAAATATAGAGGATTTAAACAGTTGATTGGAGGGGTATGGGGTATTTCTGCTTCCCGATTTGGTATAGTTCTTCTTTTTAGCGAACGTTTTCCGATTATGCTTAGTTCTGATAAAACCATTCCAAAACAATATTATTTTCATTTTTTAATATTTTGCATGGGTGATCATGAGTTGCCACCCTGACGTGCATAAGCATCATGAGGAATGTTAGTGATGTGACAAATTTAGAATTAAGGCGCTTATATATATTTCGAGATTAACAGACTGGCATACCTAACGACTGAACTTTTTTTAATGGTTGTCAGACTTTTCCTATAACTTTTTAAGACTGGACGTAGAGTTTAAGCAAATACTCTTTTTTCGATTACAAACATAGAGCACCTGTGATTCCAGCCGAAAACTTAGAATTTTCGATGACCGGATGAAGTTTATTGCTTGATAATAGTACAGTATAGCTACAAGGATGGGTGGTACATTGAAGTAAAATTTTTAATAGGCTCGTCACTCTACTATATAGAAATGTATTTTTCAACATGCCTATATTCGATTCAACTCTTAAGATAATTTTCCTCCAAACTGCTCAATATTTCAGCAAATGCCATGCAAATAGTTTTTTCCTGTTGGCCTCCTTTACGATCAGCTGTTTCCAAACTTGTTAAATACATGTACGTTATTCATACAGAATTCTTTTCTCGGTTCTCTCAGTAACTTGTTCTTATACATTCTAGCATCGACATTGCTTAAGATATTTTAACGAAAGCTTTCTGTGACAGGAAACCTTCCTTGGATGACCAGTTCTTTTTGCATTAACGATCTAACCCCTTAACTTTGAAGTTTTGATAGTCAACGTACATATCGACACAAAATTTTCAAAATGTTACAAATCTTATTTCCATATTTCTTGTTCGGTGACATCTTTTTGAACCGGTGAGCCTCTTAATTTACATCGAGTTTGGACTACGTCTTTCCGGTTAGCAGCCGATTGCACTACAATATCACATTAGAATGTCTCGGTCGTGGTTTCAAAGTTTTTTTAAGCCAAGCGACATAACTCTTGATTGACATACGCCATTTTCTGTTGCATGCATAAAATTCGTACACAGAAAAATGTATATTAGCATATTTTAAAATACCATGGCAATATAATCAAATCTGTACGAACAAAATGTTCATTAGCCTACAGTTACTTCTTTTTTTATTTTAGGCTTTAACAAAATTGGGGGTTATGGTGAATTTCAGAAGAAATACATGGAATCCATACCTTCAATCCGTAATGAGAACACAACATGCGGACTGCCAAGAAGCGATGCATTCCACATTTTTCGTGACCCCGTGAACTCTGACAACCCATGGCCCGGCTTGCTTCTTCAGTCCAGCATTGGCTGTTTGTGGTACTGGTGCTGTGATCAGGTTGTTGAATATGATTAGTTCATTAACGACATTTCGCATGTAGTAAATCCCTTAATGTACACAAGCGCTTCGTGTTCTTTCACCAAAACCCTCTTTTGTGAACTTCAATTCCCACTGTTATTCTTATAAAATGACAATCCTTCGAGGTAGAACACTTCCAGCTTCACACTCTTGCAAACAGAAGTTGAACAATGATCGTTCATCCATGAGATTGAGAACAAATTCGCTATTCGCGTAATATAATGTCCCTGTAGTATTTCGAGACTGGTATAGCTTACTTCGGATTGTGACCATTATTGGCAGACTTATTTTTTATATACATACGAAGCAGAATTTGTTAAAAAGAACTGTTACAGGATAAATTCAAAACACTTGTTGCGTCCTTCAACCTTACATATAGATATATAGATGATGTCCTATTAATTAACAATTATAATTTTTATAATTATGTTCATTTGATATGTTCCGACGAACTCGAAATAAATGACACCACATAATCTGACATATCTGCTTCACATTTGGATATTTTACTTAATATTGACTCTAATGGCAGACTGACAACTACATTATATGATAAGCGTGATGACTTTAACTTTGCAATCGTCAACTTTCCTTTTCTACGTAGTAATATACCATAATCACCTGCTTATGGTGTTTATACATCCCAGTTGATTCGATATACTAAAGCATGCTATGTGTATGATGACTTTTTAAAGCGAGGCCAACTACTAACAAAAAAAGTTGATGTTGCCCCGTTTATAGTAATCATTTCGCAAATTCCACGATCGCTATTATAACCTTGTTTCCAATTACAAATTATCACTAAGTCATATGTTGATAATTTGTTTTATACCCTGTCATTTTCGCACTAGATTTGACGACGGGTAACCCCGTTTACTTTACTTTATTTCGATTAAGGCACACAGCGGGTGTAACCGGTTAGCAGAGGATGCTTACTCCTCCATGACACCTGACCCTGCCTTTGCTTTTGTCGGAGGTCCGTGTTGTCCAACACCCGACTGTGTATATGTTTTTGGGGATTATGATTACGTTTAACACGATGTTAACTTCGCCAATTGATATTCATCATCAACATAGCTTTTCTTAAAGGTAATAATTCAGCGTTCTCTGGCTGCCAGGAATCTGTCCCATGCCAAGGGTGGAGCTTTACTTGCGGGCTACCTTAAGATGCTCCCTTTGGTGATGATGATTTTCCCAGGGATGATTAGCAGAGCCCTCTACCCAGGTACCCATCCATTAACTGAAGATGTACCTGAAATTACATGGTGAAAACCAGTATTTCAAACACCAAAAATATATCTTGCTAAATTCACAATAATTTAAAGCAAGTATGCGTTTTTAATTTGGACATTTGTGTTACGTATCGGTGTAAATATTTTCCAGATGAAGTAGCGTGCGCGGATCCAGAGGAGTGTAAGAAGTACTGTGATAACCCTGTTGGCTGTTCTAACATAGCTTACCCTAAACTTGTCCTGGAACTTTTGCCACATGGTTTGTATCGCATTGCCTTATGATATTAACCATTTGTAAAGTTAAGACTTGAAATTGTTTACCTTGTCTTGCCTAACTTGGAGATATGAATATGAGGATGCATGGGTCTTTCGTGTCACTGTACATTTTGTCATGCATTGACCATACTACTACATATGCCAGTGTGAATGACATGTGTATTCGTCATGCGAATGTTTTAAGGTAGCCCACTGCACTAACGTTTATACTCTATATAACACAACGTCACAAGATGGTGATTTAGATGCGTTGGGAAATTGTTTGTTTCGATCATCATCATTGTATCATAGTTCAGTAGGTGAAGTATCGGGTTGGTACACCGCAGGTCCTGAATTCGAAACCGCCAGGGACGTTTGGTCCTATTTCCTAAAGAAATCTTTGAAAACCATGTTATTTGTATTCAGATTGCATATTTTCCCTTTTTGACATGCATGATTATTATATATCATTATGTCTTTTATGGTTAAATAATTTCCTACTAATTTGAGAAACTTTTTCAATATGTAGTGAGCCACCTTAATATAAACAATATAAAAACCCTTTTAGGACCACCAAAATATTGTTTGCCATCATGCATTTCTCACCTGATGTCATTTTTGTTTATCCTGAATATGATTTCTCTAAACTGTTCGACGATTGGTTGATTGCAATAATTGTTGTCCACTGTCACTTCCACAACTTCTATACATTATACTATATTACTGTTATAAGTGAGAAACTCCAAATAACGTATGCCAGAAGTGGTGTAAATTAAATATGGATCCTTAAAAATATTATAGAGAACATTTTGTAAATTTCAAATCACAAAACTTCTCCGCCCAACAAAATCAAACCAAATTACTTCTCGACACTTTATACGACTGCTCCTTACGATATATGAGGACTGGACTTTTTGACATCATATATATTGCTTCTTTAACAAAATTAGAAAAGGAAATACCCATATATAGTGATCAATCATTCAAAGAATTACTTTTTTAAATACCACTCTCATTCAACGCACTAGTACTCTGACCAGGATTTTCAACAGTCTGATGGAATTGCCAAGTGCAGGAATTGCGTTCCCGTATTAACTGACCTGTTTTATATTCTTATTTAAAACTAAAGTTTCTACAAGAGAATAAAATAATCATCCTGTGGCCTTCGACTCGACATCTAGATATATCGAGGACGTTTTATCTATTAGTGATAAGCATATTACTGCACATTTCGATATAATATATCCCAATGAACTTGAAAAAATGGCAACATAGAGTCTTTCATGTCTGCTTCTTACGTAGATAATGAACATACATGTGTATGTAAATGACAAACTATCAACTCGGTTTGATGACAAACATTTTCATGTAGCAACATTTCATTATCACCTGCATATACTGTAAAGGGGAAATATTCGCGTTTGTTCTATTTTCGCTATGTTCGCGATTATATCAATAAAATGGCGAAGTAACAAAGTATTAAACGTAATCATAGTCCCAAAAAACACATACAAAATCGAGTGTGGGGCATTTGATCCAATGATAGATTGCATTGACAAACTAGATCGTTATAAAGACAATAGAATTTTTAAAATGCTATATCTAAACGACGTTTTTGCAATCCTTGTATCATCAACTTCTTTGTCAGTAGCCTGCTTTGATTTAAAAACTGATCATACGCAGAATAAGCTCTTGTGTATCGAATAAGTTGATAGAAAAACACTACTATAAAAGCGCTTCCAATTGCGCGGGCTAAAATTTCACGGATTTTTCTTTTATCTTTTTAGCATTTCGCGAGGTTTACATTTCGCGGATAGTAAACATTCCAAGCTAAATCATATACCCAAATACATTGAACTACACTTCGCAATGGTTTTATTTTCGCGAAGGTCCGTGTTGCCCCACACTCGATTTTATATGTGTTTTTTGTATGCGCTTATGGTCTTTGGACAAGGAGGGATCTTTATCGTGCCACACCTACTGTGATACGGAACCTTGGTTTATGCGGTTTCATCGGAAGGACCGCCCATTTAGTCGCCTCTTATTACAAGCAGGGATACTGAGGAACTATTATAACCCGGATTCCCATGGGGAGACAAACGGAATGAATGAAACACATCAGACAGCATTTCAGCACCGTTCACAAGCCTAGATTTTGCAGCATTTTGCCGGCAATGCTTATATATTCGTATAAGTGAAATATTCTCGAGAGGGATTTTAAACAATACCCAACTTGCCAATTGTGAGTCCGTTCTTTATACACTGACTTTGACTGCGGATTACTCTGAGTACACAACGAGATATATTGCTCACGGCAGGCGTGACTGGTCTACAGATATGCTCACTGATAGGTATCTCATCCCCCTCTTGTGTGCAGAGAGTTCGTCTTTGTCAAACATTTAATTCGCGATCCTTATTCGGAAGTAAAAGGTTGATCAATGTTCCGTTTCATTACCTTTTCATACAAGAAGATACAGGATAAAGCACGAGTTATACCCGGGAGTTATACTAACATTATGAATTTTTTAACATATGTCTATTTTCTAGGAGTCCGTGGGTTGTTAATGGCAGTGATGCTGTCAGCCAATATGAGTTCCCTAACTTCCATCTTTAATAGCTCGAGCACTATTTTCACTATGGACCTCTGGAGACGCATGCGTCCTAAAGCAAGAGACAGAGAATTGTTGATCGTTGGCAGGTACTAATCTAATAGAAACGGATCCGGACATTTTCGTACTTCTGCCATTCTTGAGCAACCATCATAATGCTCATATGTCTGATTGTTTTTATCTTAATGCAGAATTTCTTAATTCAGCAGATAACCGCAGTGCGCATTTCTTTACTGTGTAATGACATACATGTATGGAATGTTATTTTAGAATCTTTATTGTGATCCTTTGTGTGGTCAGTATTCTATGGATACCGTTGGTAAGATCATCTCAAGGAGGACAACTATTTGCCTACATCAATTCAGTACAAAGTTATCTGGGAACACCAATTGGAGCGCTGTTTTTCCTCGCTGTTGCTTGGAAACGTATGACGGAACAAGTATGGATTCGGGGCATTGAAATCTGTTGACATTCATTTTATATTTAAATTGTCGACACTACAATTTAAAAGACATCATTTTGTGACATATTTTTACGTATAGGGTGCTTTCTGGGGAATGGTAATTGGTCACGTGAGCGGGATAATAAGATTGGGTCTCGATTTGGCATACCCTGCGCCCCAATGTGGAGAGGTGGACGCGCGCCCCTCTGTTCTCGTCAATCTCCACTACACGTATTTTGGTGCTCTGGTCATTATCATCACTTCTCTCGCTATCATCGTAATTAGCCTACTTACCAAACCACAGACTGAGGAAGAGGTAAACCGTACAAATCTAAATAGAGGGTGCTTACTAAAAAAAACTAAATGTGAAGTTAATGTAAATCAAAAGTTGTGGTTGGATTTTATTTACAGGTTCAATTTCAGGGGTCTTTGGATTTCTTTTTTGCATTCGTAATTGGATGTGAGAGATTGATCACAGTTCCTTATCATCACTTTATTGTCGATATCGCTTTGTTGGCTCTAGGTAAAGAATCTGACTTGGCAAACGCGGATCACCACGGACACCAGCAGTGACGAGAGCGGAGAAGAAATGGTCAAAGTTAATCATGACACTGATTATAAAGTGTCTTCAGAAAAAAATATCGGTAAGGCGACTTTGGATTCTAACTTTATTTCCTGGGATTTTATCCACAAAATTTTCCCCTCATATGTCTTGTAGTAAGAAACTGCGAAATCATGAAATAAGATCCACTTTCATATTTTTTTCAGTATCAGAAGAAAGTCTTAATACCACTGAAGAGAACAGTCGTTCTTTTTGGAAACATTGGGTAAATGAAATCTGTGGATTATCATCAGAGGGGAAGAAAGAGGAAATGGTGTTTGACGATACGCGAGCGAAGACATTTCTAACAGAAAATTCAAAATGGCGGACTATACTCGCTGTTAATGTTGTTATAGGGCTAGGCGTTACGGCTGTTTTGTATGGCCTTTTCCATTAAATTCTAACTTACATCTTTAAAAAAAAATCTTCCTCTTTTATTAATCGATATCGCGTCGATTATATTTATATCAACGATCATGTACATAATTATATATGAAATAGTGTAATAGAAAACAGAAAATATTTCATTTAATAAAGTTCTTTTGGGAAAAGTCTGTATAGGAACAACCATACAGAACTATTTCCTGCTAAGAAGCATGAGAAACTATGAACTATCCATGGAAAATATATCTACGCAGCGACATTAAGATAGCCGCACTGTTCACATTCAAACAAAATTAGGAATATTCTTCTGGTCCATAGGGACACCCCTTCCTAATCTCACAAAGTGTTTGTAATAAATCGCTTCTACGATTGCTCAAGATGTAATGGATTTGAAATAGAACAAAATTATCTCAGATTGAACCAATCTTTGCTGATTATGTTGATAAAACTAAATGTGGAATTTATGAGGGTTTATCCTAATAGTTGGTTTTGCCTGTGGCGGTCGGTGTCTTGCTCGGACAACTTTTTCAGAGAGGGCTTACATACACTTAGAACCTGCCATCCAATTAATTATTAACTTTTAATAAAATATTGTAATAATTGAATGGAAAGTTGAATACATGCATAACGAATAGTGATCAATTTTGTTACTCATACAAAATTAAGAGATGGTCAAACACGGACCCACAAAAATATACCAGAGGTGGGAGTCAGGTGCCTGGGAGGAGTAAGTATCCCCTGCCAACAAGATACAATCACCGTCAGCCCTTTATCTTGATAAGGTAAACAAAGCAATCTGTAGTCAGGATCAGAGTATAAAGAACAGTCTTACCAATGGTATGAAACATGTCAGACAGCATGTGACCCAATGACAGATCGTTATAACGAACATGATGATAGAATTTGCAAAATGTTAAATAAACTCCGAAGCAATTCTTACAAAAGGGTATCACTGTAGCTTTATTTTCTAAATTGCATCATTAAAAAACTCCTTTAAAGCCAAAATTCACCCTTGATCTTTAACCCATAGCAAAGAGTATATGAAATAAAATTTCTATTTGATAGCTTAAGTTATACTCGGGGCCCAAATTTCCCTGTTGTTGCCCCGCTTCTTCAATCCAGTTTTACAACACAGAATCCATTTCGAACATTTTAACCTTGCCGGACAAGTAAAAACCCCAAAGTAAATGAAGTTAATGCTTTCATTTCATGTGCATCGTGATTTGGAATATCCACTTAAAATTTACGCTGAAAATTATTCACTGGATCTTAAACATTCATCATCGGAACCCTTAGAATCGTCACTTCTATCTTTTATCACCAAAATCTCCAAAATACTCTATTCTTATTGAATAATTTGTTGCGTCTCATTCTTTTCATATCACTCTTCTTTACCAGCAGTTTATTCTAAAAGGGGTTGTGATTAATACATGTACATGTAACAGTGAGTGATTTTTCTGGACAAACCTACTGACCTGTACAGAAAACAAAATTGTCTGTGTATTGTACGAATTTCTACGTGTACAACACTTTAGCAATAGTATTAGCAATTCCTGGGTAAACTGTATTTTCACAAACTCCTCTTTCATGTTTTTTTTTAAATATATTCTTTAGACAGATATGTGGTCCTTACTATTGTTAAACAACGTTTAAGCGATCAATTTATGCAAAAATGGTCAAGTTACATTAATAATTCATCAAAAGGTCAAAACTATAGAATTTATAAGTCCCAATGTGGTCGTGAACAAA
>CAJDSM010045613.1:6702-18693 GCA_903981925.1 Ostrea lurida
TTGGTCATTGAAATTTCACACAGCTGGAAAATACTGTGGATTCATCATTATTCATGGAGGATCAATGTTTGTAGACTCGGTAGCTGTCACCCTTGCCCATACATTTACATCACTACGAACAATTTTTATTTTTGAAGAAAAAAACTTCATATATAGTTTACCCATGAAATTAGGTCACCACGAACCATTAAATTTTGGTTAACCTCGAAACATTGACCCCAACAAATTAAAATGATTCCACCGTTGACAGTATATATTATGTTTGTCATGTATATACAAGCATTTTAAAGGGATAGTATCGCTCATTTGGTGAAAAAATTTCCCCCTAAATCAATCTATTCCTTTTTGAAATATATAAAAAGAATAATGCAACTTAGAAATGACTGTATTTCCTGCAAAAGTTACAATAGGAATGACCAGGACTGATATATAGTAAATTGAATTTTTGTCCAGGAAGCCAAAAATTAATGGGGAAATAATTTTAAGATCATAAACATTTTAGATTTGGACAATATACAGATAAATGCATAAAATTGTTATTTTTAACAAGAAAATCACCTGTTTTGAGTCATTTGGGCTCATTTTGATTTATTTAAAATTTTGTTGACAAAAATGAGTGACAACTATCCCTATAAGCAAAACATAGTTGTGGCTCAGAAAATGTTCCATCTCGTATACGTACTTAAAGAATTTAACTTTGTAGTATTGAAATCCATGTCATGTCAAGCTGATGATATATAAGATTCTGTTTTATGATANCTTTGTAGTATTGAAATCCATGTCTATGTCAAGCTCCTGATGATATATAAGATTCTGTTTTATGATATATGCATAAGTTTTGGAAATTCTTTATTTAAATAATAATATTATGGCAGGTGTGTAGCTGGTCATGACGACCATTCAGCAGTCATACGAATGAGCTAACTAGCGCAGCAGAGGAAACTGAACCTGATTACATAAATTCAGCTATTGATTTTTTATCCACACATGCAATAGCCAGGGCCACAGAGGCATTAGGGACTGGAAGGATCAGGAACTATGTGGAGGAGACTGTTCCATCCTACAGTGATCCCCTTTTTAGGGCACATTTCAGAATGAGGAGGTCTTCCTTTGAGGTAAACTTATCAACATAGCAAATTATTTTTAGCAAATGATTAATTTTTCTGCTCTTGCCAGAATCTAGCTTGATTCCTTATAAATCCATTTTTGGTACACTAGCTAACAGAAAAAAATGTTTAATAATTTTGTTAAATGTTTTATTGAATTGTGTTTAATTGAATGATTTATATTCCAGGATCAATGAAATATTGTGATTTGGATGAACATTTAGTCTATCAGACTGTTTTTATATCTGATTATTATAAATGTGAAAGGTTTGCTCATAATGTGAAATATCAAGATGAAAGCATATTTTATAGTCAGACTATATGTAATGATGTAAAAAAAAAAAAAAAATTATGCATGTGTTCCTAACATGTCTCTCTAATTGAATCTGTGGATTCCAATTGCACCAACATATTTTACCACTGGTATTGTTCATACAATTAACATCTCAGTCTGATATTGTTCTAACCATTAACATTCAATATTGTTCAACCTTGCACTGTGTTGTCTAATGCACATACATGTATCCTGTCTGTGTCCAACCCCCAAAACCCTTTATTTGTTGCTAACTGTCTAATATGGGGATCTGTGGGTTCGAATCCCACCACTGCTTATATTGTTGTTATTCAGTAGTGTACAGTATTGGTAGGTCTCCATAATCTATAAACAGTTCGAATGTTTAAAAGGCCATTATATGCCTTCTTAACATTCAGTTAATGTGAACAATTAAGTAAACAAATAAAAAATACCATCTTTACAGCATAGATCTTGGGTCATAAGCATTTTTATAATCCCATTAACTATATGATAATCATTAACGTAACCGTCGGCCAATCAGTACAACATCCATTTCATGTTTACATTTTAATTTCAGGAACTAGCATAAGAGGAGCATCTTTGGAATGCAGGACACTTGCATGCATATGGTACCTTGGCAACACCGAGACGTTCCGCAGTGTTGCTGATAGGTTTGGTGTCAGCAAGGGAAACCTTCACCTGTTCATGTCAAAATTTAATTCGATCATAAATGATCCCAACCTAATATCAAATTTGATTTCCTGGCCACGAACAGAGAGGGAGTATTCTGGAATCGCAGATAAGTTTTCAAGGAGAGCTGGGTTTCCAGAGGTCATTGGGGCCATTGATGGGACATACATCCCAATCAGTGACCAAAGCTCAGGGAGATCTTCTCTGCAGGAAAGGTTTTCCTCCTATGTCATTTGTCAGGCTGTTTTTGCGATAGTGACCTTAGGTATTTTAGAATGGTATTTTCTGCATACCTGGGTCAGTACATGACTCCAGGGTAATTCAGAACAGCCCGTTTCTGAACTTTTGGAGAGGTTCCCAAAATTCATCTTCTTGGGGAGCTGCTTACCCTCTTCTAGACCATTTACTAACCCCTTTCAGGACAATGGTACATCTTTCCCTGAGGAGAAGAAGTTCAATTCTATCACCATGAGCTCAACACGGGTTTGACATAGAAAGAGCATTTGGACTCCATCAAAGTGTAAGTTAGGAAAACTGAAATTCCTAGACATGAAGAAAAATTGTTGAAGATCCCAAAACTGTTGTAACTTGGTTTGTGTATTACACAGACTTTATTGATTAATGCAGTGAGAGTGTGGGATGAGGTGAGGATTGCTATGCGATGAGCAAGTAAATTGAATGTGTTTCAAATGTGCAGGATGAAAGGGTGTTGCATGTGGTAGTGGAAGGAGAGGCAGAAATACATGCATTTATTAGCATGAGTTAATGAATCTAATAATGCAATTGCAGATTTGTCTCGTCTGTCATGTGCCGTGTTTTTGTAGCTTTTCTCATGTGCGAAAGGGTTTATCGGTTTGAATATCGCACCCTCTCAATCATTCTCCTCCATACAAATGCAGTACATAGGAGTGGGGCAATTGGCCGTTTCATGAGCTAGGAAAAGTAGAGACATTCTTTTTAATAAAAACAATTTTAATTAAATTTTATTTCACAAATTTGCTTTATCATATCACTTTTTTAAAAATCTTGCCAACTGTTCAAGTGCCTGTACTCTTCTTTCCTCCAATTTCATTTTCTCCTTTTCAAGCTCCATTCTCTCCAAATGCATTTCTTTAATTTCAGTTCTGTAACTTTTTACCCAGCTGGGTTCTTTATCCGTTTTTCTTTTCTTTGGGGAAGACGGAGCTTTCATCGGAGATGCATCACTTGTTAATGTGTGCGGTAAAGATGATGCTACAGCAACAGGCTGCACCGCAGGATCCCCACTTAACATTTCATCCATGGCACTAAAATATTGCCATGACTGACGATCATTGCCTGTCTTGTTGTTCCTTTCCTTTATTATCTTGTACCTAGAACATAGTCCTTTCATATCAGATTCACTCTATATGCTTTGCATAAAAAAAAATAATGCCTTGCACTCCTATTTAGTTTGCTATTAAAATGTTCAGACTTTACCCAAAATAGAATGTATCATCCAACAACAAATATGGTAAAGAACTATCAGGTTATGCAGATGTAGGACTCTCTGTTTTGAAATACGTGTATATATTTATTGACATGTGCAGGCTTTGATATGACTTATAAAATGCATGTATATGAGCTGGGATTTACATAATATGTAGTAGATCAACTTTGACAGTCTGAGGTGGCATATGTTGATGGAGATAGATATGTCTAATCTTCCAGTTTTTAACATACCGGTATATTATTCAGTTTGTCTTGGGCAACTGAATGTACATTGCGATTTATTTGTTGCAATATTTGTGTCACAGCATATTTTCTATGTATTTTGTGCTTTTTATTACACTACAGTTTGTTCTGAGTATAACATGAACATGAATGTATAACTGTGACTGTCTGAGGCAGCATAGTATGTGTACTAAGATATTTGTAATGCTGTTTTTCATGGGTACAGCATTTTGAATAACTCACAGTATCCTAGTTATGAGTGAATTGCATAATTACTGTTTGTGTAAATGAAATTTTTTGCCATTTTATTGGTTGAGTGAGATGCTTTTAAAATTTCATTCTACTCAAAAATGTTACCCTGTCATGTTAAATATTAGAATATTTCTCTCCCATTTGTATCCTCTGGATGGGACACTTGTGTATAACCTGNTGTTTTTTGTTTTTGGATACGGGATATTGAATTGTCAAAATAAATTATGAANCTTTATCAAGCTATTGACAATTCCAATTGTGTATATATAGTTTTCATGATTGTTCTATATCAATTAGGGCAAATTTCAGATATGCTGTTATTGTATTGTATGTACCTTTTTGCTTGTTCTCATTTTCATGTGACACAATACTATTTGGTTTTAATTACATTGCATTTGTAATAAATGCTCTTTTTAAATTCAAAGTATGTTGCTATTGTTTATTGGCAAAAAAAGAGCAGAGTAGACTCTGGTAGAAAGACAGGAAAAGGTAGGCTTGATAAAATAATATGTGTGTTTCTGGCTTCCCGACCTACCTGGAAAAGATACGTCCGACCTAAATCATTTTAATTCATAATGAAAGGTCTACCGAAAAAATATGGAATCATCCCGTGAAATTTTTTGAAATTCAATTAAAATTTTCAAAAGGAAAAGGTTTTACCTACCTACCTACCTAGACTTAAAACCCTCTGGTAATAGGAAACACGCACATTATTTTATTTGGCCTAACTCAGAACTCAGGTATAATTGTGCAAATTAAATTTTCTATCATTTTCTACCAAAACCCAGATAATATAATCTGATTTTTTTTCTCGAAGAATATCTAAGGGTACTATGATTTTATAATAAGAATAGTTTTAAAAATATATATACAGATGACGAACGTTGCCTGTGACATTAATTAAAATATGAAAAACAAGAAATCTGTGAGTCAATGCTCACTAGTGATACCCCCGCTGTAAGCCTATTAAAACTGTCAATATAGTTGTACATATTTCCAGGTCCTCGGCAAACAGGAATTATATAAAGCTTCACCCAAAATATCAGTATCCTGTGATATATAGTTGCTGAGAATTATGTGACGAAAAGGTGGGACGGACGGAATGACGGACAAGGTTAAATCAGTATACCCCCCCTCTCCTTCTGAGCAGGGGTATAATTATCAGTATTATAACAGAGCTACATAAGAAATAAATTGCTCCTTAAACGGACACAAATCAGTCCATGACCAGTGGTACAGTGGTACTTGCCTACTTTTCAGCGACCTAAACTTTCTGTCGCAATCATCACCGGAATAATCATGACCATGACCTCCCATCCCCTCCGCTACTTTCTGCCACGCCTGCTTTTGTGTGTACAAATTGCTTGCAAACATGCTGGTGTTGCTTTGTTTTAATGATATAAGCAGCAACACTGCCTCATTGCTCCATTTCAATGGGTCTGAAATAACAGTTAAAGATACATCAACACAGGTATTTTTACAGATGCATGGATAGGGTGTAAACAAAGTGCAATAGTGAACAAAAGTGCAGCAACAACACAGTGACATTACAAGACTGACATTGAAGTTAATAAATTCATGGTGACAGGTGTGCTTCGGTTTAAACTGGTATCCCGTTGATTGATGCTACAAAAATGAAAAAAATATTTGGAAATAAGGTAATCAAAAGTAACAATAATAACAGAGAAACTTACAACAAATAAAAACAACAGACAAGGATCAAACTACCTCCCCGCCCGAAAAACAAAAACCGCCTAAAACCACGCCGGTCCGCCACCAAAAAAAAAAAACAAGAAATTCGGCAAGCCAAAAGTTTCGTGTTAATAACTTCACAGATTTTAACATTACATGTAGATAAGAGAATTATTCCACGTACGGAGAATTCGAAGCACTATTTCGTTTGATTTTTAAATATCAAAGACGTTTAATGAATAGAAATTCTTTGAAATCATGTAAATTGTTTTACGGAATCCTGGACAAAATTCCGGATTTATTTCTCTTGCCAAACTCGTTCTGGTGACGTCTCCAAGGTCCATGAAGTCGGCCAGTTTGCGAAAGCAGGAACATTACTGTCTGGAATACAGTGATAATTCAAAGATCCTACAGATTATTCTTTTGATTTGACAAGTGTTATTTCACTATCAAAGTCCACTCGCGATGACAATTAATACAATATAGTAGGGTCGAAGTTCGTGTAGTCAAGAGTAACAAGAATCATTTGGAATCCTTGTATCTTATTTAGTCATTTAGTGCGCATCATCCACGTCCCAGACCTGTACACGGTCCCGGGCAAAACGCACTATTAAAAGGTAGGAGTTTCACTTCTGACGATTAAATAGTCATTTTAAACTCTAAGAAAATTAGTACCCAGTACTATCAGCATTGTTGCTTACCAACCGAAGAAAAAGTCAAGACTAGCGTAATAAGAATTACCATGCATGAAGGACAAATATGGAGGACATGGATAAATGACTATTGACGAGAACAGCTCAGATATAGCAGTTGGGATTACTTCTGCGGTAATAAAAATGTTGTACAAGTATATAGTGTATACAGGTAGGAGTATCAACTACCATTAAAGGGCTGGTAGGGACAACCACTTGGTACTTGAAGAGTATTTAATATTACTCGTTTTATATTTCTGTGTTCTTTTTTCGGGGGGGGGGGGGGGGGCGGGGGGACTTTTATATATACTAATGAGGTTCATATAGAATTAGAATGAATATTTATCAAGCCGATGTTGGGCCCATAGGAGCCAATGCATGATACATAGTGCCAAATGCACATTTTAAACAAAGATTAACAAATGAGAATTATCCACTGGAGTTCGCTGACATACTAACCGAGAGTTAGCGCATCAAAAATATCAATTATGTAAAACATACATGTATAGATCAATAGTCATTAGATGTGCGCGATGGTGAACATGCTAAGTAAGCTTTATCGTGTGTCTAAATATAACTTATACATGACTTATATTCAAAAAGTATGTGTTTTCTCTGGTGATTGATGGCATTATCAATTAAGTATGCGCTATAATTGAATAGGTAGACTTCTGGGTTTTTCAATATTTGACATAATCGCATGTTACAGAGTCTGAGATTGTTAAAGTAGTGCTAAGTATTGGATAGGTTTTAAAAAATCATGTTGTAAATAGACCGTGTCTCGCTCGTAAGATCTGTGTTGACATAGTTGGAACAGTTCAGTAAGGGGAAAATGTAATTCATGACTGGTCTTGTTTGTGAACCTGAGGTACAGTATTGACCAAATTCTTTCAACATGCATTAGAGAGAATATTCATTTGTTGACCATCGAGGCGTTATGTATTGTAATTGTGTATGTCTTAGTATCATAGTCTGACGTGTTAGTTTCTTACCGTAGCAGTCGATTACTAATTCTGAAATTTTGCGGAGAATTACTCGATTGTTCCTTATGGTGCGTTGTGTTAAAGTTGCTGCTGAGTTGGGAGTGATATTGGTGATCGGTGGTTGTGATGAAGTTATTGGTTGTGTGATGTCATGCTTAGATGGTTGTGTCGCTCAGTTAGATATTCGCCTTAGGCATGCAATAGCAGGTAACGAACATTTTCTGGTCTGCTATAAAGAGTCTGAGAATTATTGCGAAGTTGGCTTTTTTTATATAAGCAAGTTTGAGATTTGATTTTTAAGCGTAGAGTGTTTTGCAAAGGGTCAGATCATAATGCAGTTTTTCACTGTAGACTAAAACCTGGAATACCATCACTGCTTAGTGGATGTTAACTTGCACTCATTGAAAGCTGCGCCTTGTAGTAGATTTAGAATTGAATGTTGCTAGTTATACCCAGTACATAAGTATTGCTTATAGCATATCAATATATAATGGATACCTGCCAGTTCGGAGGTAGAATTCCTATAATTTGTACATAGTTTTGGACACGCCCATAATTATGTTACGGATTCTTAATATTTAGTTTTTTTGGGGCGTTCCAACTCTTTAAATATGATAAAAAGTGGGAGATTTCTTCTTATTGGGTAACAGTTTATATGCTGCCCAATTTCACAACCATACAGTACATGGGTTTAATTTACATGACTAAATATATGTAAAAACTTCGACAATTTTGTACAAATAGAGGATAGCCTTTTTAACATCCCTGTAAATTTGAAGCATGCTATCTCAGACTTTTTTTGAATATAACTTGTTGTCTTTGCTTCAGTAAGCTTTCAATTGTTTTCGAGAGTTAAACCAAATATCTGTATTGTGTTTATCAACATTCTAGTGTCTATATCGAATTTAGCAGAGAGTGATAAATGTATTCCTTCGATGTAATCTGAGCCCGGATGTGTGGTTGAAAAATTATTGACTGTTTGTGTTCTTTTAGATATTGGACTGTCTAGACACGGACACATTTGGTCTAGCGCAATAATCATGTGGAGAATATATCTATTTTAGATAGTTGGAGTCGAGTCGATTTGTAATTAGATAGTAAACAAGGTATAATTGTCTGCAGTGACAGAAGTGACATGAAATCCGCTTTCATTATCAAGAGTGAGAGAGAGAGAACATTCACTAGAATACTTGGGAGGTCAAATTTATATAAGAGTTTAAATAAAGATGGCTTTAGACGTCACTCTTTGTCTAACTCCTAACCCTTAAGAGTGAAAAAATCTGTCATTTTTCCATTTAACTTTCACACACAATCTTATCATTCTTATACTAGATTTAGCAAGTTGGTGAAAATCGCCACTGATATCCAATATGATTGTATGTTATACAAAGCCAACATGAATACACTGTGATAACATGCCTTGCCGAAAATTCAACAAAGAATGGCATCTAATTTTTGTCACTAGAATTTTGGTATGTTGTAATCAGACATTTCACACAAAGATGTTATCGGAAGTGCGAAGATTTCTTAGAACAAACTATTGTGAGCATTTATGAAGTGATATATGTCTCCAGGCAAGTAATTGTCAAGTCTGTTGTAATAATAGTAGGTAAGCATAGATTTTCCCAATGCTATTGTTAATGGCTATGTCCTCTATAATTTTCTGGCCTTATTTGATCCTCAGATTTGAAAAGTGGGACAAATAAAAGCTATTCAGAACATTTGTTGAGGGATACCTCCCCTGAGATTAAAAAATCCTGCATTGAAAAGAGTTTTCAGCAAACGAAGGATTGAAATGGAAGTGTTGGTGACGCTTTAAGCATTATCATTAAGACAAGTATTATGTAATCCAGGAGCTTTCTTGGACTTAAGTTTTGCAAAGGTCTTCTTGTAATTCTACATGTGTAATTTTTCTTGTCTATATGAGAAAACTGTATCTATTATGGCTCCGATTAATTTGAAGCTATTTCTTCTAGAGTATCTATGTTTGTTTTTGTATAATTCAGAGAGATAGAACTAAGGTCTGAAAAATAGCTGGACGAAATGTATCACCTCAACTACAGTTTTGACGACTTCCCTCTTCATTTCCAGCTGATTTACAAGGGACATATTACTCTTTAGGATTTGTTAGAACTAATTCAGGCAATGGTATTAGTTATTTTGTGTTAAATTCTCTTCTTACAGCTTTCTTAGTTTCGATATTGTTTATATTACAATTGTGAAAAAAAAGAACTCGGCACTATCCGCAATCTTTAGGGAATGGAGACAGGTTGTGCTTGTATTTTGAACAATTTTTTATCATTTCATTAGACTCTTGATCAACCACGCATTTCTTGTTTGCAATTTTAGAGACTTTTGTAGTTCTTTTTTTTAATGAAGGCTGTGCAAACTTTATCAAATCATAATTGATCATTGCTTAGTGGAATTTTTATGTCCAAAACTGTCTAAAGTAGATTTTGCTCATCTATGAAAACTGTCTCATTTCCTTTTGATTAAAGGGTGTGCAAAGTTTCTTGTACATTAAATGCGCTGTTTGTTATGTCACACATATATTCTCAGAGGAAATCCATAACAAGTGGACAACGGTATTGTGCATACAGTTGTTGTAAAAGATGCTAAACTCTTAAAAGAAGTGTTAAAGTGCGACAATCAGAAAGTGTTGCTTTAAAATCTGATACGACCATAGTATACAATATCATGGAAAAGAGATTTTGTGAAAGCAAGCACAGGATAATCAACTACATGCAACCAATTGGGTTTGATAACTAGTAACGTTACCGTGAACTATCAACCAAAGAGCACCTTCCATTTTAAAATACATGTATTTGGGTTACTATGCAAACATCTAGACAAATCTTTGCCTCTTGATCAACAATGTTGTACTTGGCTAAGCTAGAGATGCGGCTGGAGGATCAGGTAGTCTGTTTCGCTTTGTCGAATAGATATGACAAGGTATAGCAAATCAGCAGAAAATATATCATAAGGGTCATGTTTGTATTTCTAATGTTTGACTCGAATTAATTAATGAATAAGCCTTCTTAAGTTGTGATCCAACTGCAGTGTGACGAAGCTTCTGATAAACTTACAGCACAGTAAGCAGACAATTGGGAAAGGTCACCCAAATTGAACGGAAAAATTATATGAAGAAAGGGTATGCATTTCTTCAAATTAAAATAATGAAGGGGTGGGGGCTGCATGTCAGCGGACCGTCCCTACCATAACAATTATGGAAAATCCCCCCCCCCTCTCCACCGGGGTTTTGCATTGGTAGCTGATTTTCATTGATTTTAAAGGATACTGATTAAACAATTACCTAGAGTCTGGTAAGGACACATATCATCTCATTTGACATAATTGAGTCGAATTATTCTTTACCTTCATAACATTAATACCAGAATTACTTCAAAGGGAACTTTGTATGAAATATAATTCATATTTTTTTTTTTATTACTTTCGCGGATTTTGTACAGAGAAATGCCTGAATGAGAAATTATATGAATTCAATAACACTGCCTTAATATTTTTTCTATTTTATCCCACATACATTATAGATTAGACGTGGTTTGTCGAAAGTTCTGCTTAAACGTGACTCGTTGAAAGGAGCGTCGAGGACCTAGTTATTTTACAATAATACCATATTAAAGGGGCAAATATCATAGAAGGCTTTTCTGACCTGTGCTATGATTTGTTTGTTTTTCCAAATTTTACAAGTTGCAGAAAATGATGTTTACAAACAAAACTTTAACGTGCCCACCATATTTTTGTTGTCTGTTGCTCGGTGGATGAGAAGTATAGTATGACTTAGGAATTAAAAGGCTTGATGTCGGCCGCGGCTATTGTTGAGGAGGGGGCGGGGGGGGGATCGTTACAAGAATAGATCTATGATTCTTGGTAAATTTCTTAAATCTTCAAGAATACTTGTTGGAGCATGTTGATTTAGTCAACTAAGGCACCTGCATCATCCATAGCAGCAGAAGAAATTCATGAATTTAAACAGATAACATGAGTTGGTACCAGCATTTGTCTATGGGACT
This sequence comes from Ostrea lurida, assembly GCA_903981925.1. Classification (NCBI taxonomy): domain Eukaryota; kingdom Metazoa; phylum Mollusca; class Bivalvia; order Ostreida; family Ostreidae; genus Ostrea; species Ostrea lurida. The sequence continues at coordinate 18,139 of CAJDSM010045613.1, forward strand.
AGAACACAACCTGGGGCCGAACTTACTGGAGTCGAGAACGTATTTAACGCCGAAGTAAACTGTCGCTTGTGTGAGTTTAGCGCATCGGTACCATTCTCTTGCCAAAGAAGTTGTCGGTACCTTATCTCTCTTACATCGTCTGTCAACGTCCCGTTTTACAAGATTTTTGTATGAACCATTGCAAATGAATGAAAACACTCTTTGATGAGTTGTTTCCTTAACTACTTTGTTAAAAATATTAAAAAAGGAAATATCAAATTAACTTTTTTAGAATGGTTTTTGCCTTATAACTTTTTTAAAAACAGTTTTAAACGCGAAGAATAGTTCTCTAACAAACATTTAAAATTAAAACTTATAAGACCAAAAATCAATAAGTTATTTGATTATTTTTCTTTTTTAATATTTTTTACAAGGTAATGAACCTCATAATTGTTTTTTCCATTTTTTAAAAAGTTTTGACAAAATCTTGTAAACGGTGAGTTGACAGAGATGTAAGGGAGAGAATAAGGACGACAACTCTGTGCAAGAGAATGAATGCGGCACTACACTAACTGC
>CAJDSM010045614.1:7167-18347 GCA_903981925.1 Ostrea lurida
GAGAGATACGTGGAGGAGTGGGATCAGGAGCTACAACATCGCTTTTTTTCTATTTTAAGAGATGTACAGACTTCATCTCAGCTTTGGCATGGTGTGGCGTTTTACTTGAGTAAGAATTTGCAGCATAAGCTAGCCACTGGGTCAGCTTTTAACATCCAGAAAATTTGGGGTCACTTTGATGCAGGTAGATAAATCGTGCAGACATCTGCCCCATTTTGCAGACGTCTGGACTTCGTCATACTTATTTTCATTTGGTGTTATCATATTTACACCTCAACCAATAGCACACAAAATTGTTGTGGTGGGAGAAACCAAAATCGGGAGGGCATTTTCACCTGATGGCTTTGCCAATTCCATTAACCACACTCTTTTAATGCTCATCGATATTCCTCCCGGTGTATAATCATTTTGGCAGGTCTGAGTAAAATAGTCGTGACCCATGGACTTTCGGTGCCTAAGTTATATTATTTAGGGTGCCAAGGTGAAGAATTTGTTCATAACTTCCCGTAATTGAATGTATCACTTTGGATATAATGGCGGCTTCAACCTTTGGATGTAATTGTGCTTGGGACATGTTGGACCACGTTCATGGACTATATGCAACAGCCATCTTGAAATTCAAAATGGTTGCCAATTATAAAAAGCTTACATCATATTCCTAATTCACATAATTAATAAGAAATATTTTCATTCCTTTTTTTTTGCTCTCATTGGTAAAATCCAAACTTCCATTGGAAGACCGCCCTTAAAGGCAATGGGTAGATAGGGTTGGGTTGGCTATGTACAATTTGACAAGCTTTTTCTGGACCATCATTCTACTAGCAATAATTATTTTTGAACCAGAAGCCCTTCTTGGAGAATTCTTTCCACACAATAATGGCCGCTGATCGGAAACTAAGGAAATCGCAACCTCGTAATTTTTCTGGGAAATAAACTCAGAGACTAATCTGGTCAAATGACCTTTTGGAGAGATTATATTAGGGTGAGGATGAGTTTGCATAATTTGGATCCCTTGTAGCATTTCAACAATTACCACTACAATATTTTGGTCAATGGATAAAACCTGCTCGTACACATGATCATGTAGGTAATTTATGATGTCATTTTAGACTGGGTGCCCACAGCCTTCTCAATATAATTAATGTATAACATTTTACTGCTCACTCATATATACTAACTCAGTAGCTAGTGCTCCAAATGGATGGGTCACCTCCTTTTTGAACTCTGGGCAACAAGGAAACAATACACTATTACTAGATGTAGAATATGACTCAATTCTATATAGTTATTTATAGTGTAACAGTGAACTTAAAAGACGCATATTATTTATTCCATGGGAGAAGTGTCTTTGTTACCATGTAGTGTGGGGGTGTTTTTTTTTTGCGTTTTTTATTTTGTTTAAATACAAATCCACTAGGGGATACTCGGTTTTTTAACGACCACTTTACAATGCATATACATCTGGGGGGTGAGAAACTGATGGCAGTGTCTATACGAGAGATGTCACTGGTACACCAACTTTGAACGGTCCTCCGCGCTTTTCAGTGTCTCAAACATCTGTTTGTTCACTTAGATTCTTTTGGCACTCGAAGAGCTTTCTGTCATTTTTAAGATAGACACACACACTACTATTTGATTCTTATTTTTAAGGTACTTGACATTAACATATACCAGATAATTCTTGGTTTTGGTCTTACACACCCTTACTTCCTCCTATTTTGTGACCAACATTCCAGGGAGGAAATGTCCGGATGGGGAGTCTCAACAGTGCAGCTTTAACTGATAGACGAACGTCAATTTTAATGCCCTACTTTGACCCCTGGGGCAATTTGAAAATTTCCGAAAACCTTATGGCGGCTTATTTCTAAAAACAATTCCTTTTCAGATCCCAGCATGACGTGACGGCTTGAGAAAATGTGGCCGGAGTTAAGTGACAAAGCTTTATGAATCGAAACTGGTCGTTTTTTCGACCCCTATTTGACCGCCTGGGGCCATTTGACAATTCTGAAAACTTTATTGGGTATAGTACTTGGATATTGCCTCTGCTCCCAGAGTGTGCTTGTGGGGTCATTTTAGAAATTGTAGTTGGGTATGATTAGAGCTGGTCGTACTTTCGAACCCTAGTTGGACCAACCCCCTGGGGCCAATTTGGAAATTCCGACCTTATTAGCGCATTGCAGGACATTTCCTTTTTTTTCAAGCTCCTAGAATATTTCTGTGACTCCTTGAAAAATTGCAGAAGGAAGTTCAAGTGACAGCTTTTTTGATACTTTAGGCATTTTTTTGACCTGGGGAATTTAGAACACTTCCGAAACCTATTGCCACATCTGCACAGGACATACCTTTCATATCTAGAATTCATTTGGATAGCACAATAGATGTGACGTAAGTTCGAGTGACAACAATCCGGGACGGACGGACGAGCGGAAAAGTAAAAACAATATAACTTCGAACTTTCTTTAGAAAGGTGGGCGTATACAATAAATTGCTTAATATAAAAATTTCATAGTACATGGCATGCACCACATTATATGTTATTATGTATATTTCTGACTATTATCGGCTCAAAGCCGGAAAGCCCCTATAGAATCATTTCACTCCGTTTAATTTAAATAGTATAGATTTGTCTGTTGGTGTAAACAAAACATAAGGAATACGAAATCATCAATGTCTTCTTACATACTGATATAATACAAAGTACGACTGTACTAATAGCTGGGTATTGTATGCAGAAAACAAAACTTTACAATTTCAAAGCCAAAGAGAGGTTTGTTCAAAATCTGTTTTTTTTGAACTGATCCGGAAATTAGAGAAAATGGCTTTGAAAATATCTATTTGCGTTTTATTCGAGATTTTTTCGTTTTCAATACTTTTAACATCTTGTTCTAGTCTTACTTTTTTTCCTCTTTATGCTTATTCTGACACAGTGAAGTTGAAATCTTTTGAAATTCCCTCCTTTCTCCCCCTCTCTTTCTCCCGCCTCTTCTCTTTCTTCGCCCGCCCCTCTTCCTCAACAGCCCTGGTGCATCTGTCTTCCATTTTTTTGACTTGCGAACAACCACATCTCCGACGTGTAGCGCATCCCTGGAGCCCCTCGAGACAATTGCATGCTTCTTAACCGGTGGCTTACATGCCTCTCGGGACTCGCCGCTTTGTGCCAGTCTCTATATGTTCTTCTGCTATCAGGCACACTTGCGTCCCGACCTACCACTTCATTTTCCCTTTTCTCCCCCCAGTCATCCCTGCTTTCGCTTACCGGCTGGAATTACCTTATTCGCGCCGCTTAAGGTTTGTAAGGCTTTCTGCCAGACTCCATTGCTGGGAGATGTCCCCTTCTGATGTGGTAGTTTGTAGCATCGCTGATGTCGGTGGCACCCAAGTGGCCTCAACACCCTGTTTTTTCACAGGACGGGCTTCCTTTGAATTACCCATAAGCGACACAGCTCTTTGCTTCATCATTTTCGTACATGACCCCTCTCCTGAACTTAGTAACAATTTCGCAAAGAAATTGGTCCTTACTACTATGTCTAGTACTCAGTTCTGGGTTACTTGGCGTTCATCATTTTCCAAAGTATTCCAGAGAACTAAGTTGTTCGGTGTTTCTTTCGCCATGCCATGGAATTTTACACAAGTTAGTCTAACGGTTCTGTTTTCGTTTTGGTTCGATTTCCATGCTACCATTATAATGTAGTTTTGTGGTCCTGATCCTATCATTTACTGATTCATTTTCTATTCCAGGATATGATCATTTCATTCGGTTATCTAATAGCTAAGCTGACCTATGCACTCAGCGCCTCTCTCTAAATCTCTCCATATGTCTATTTAAATGATATCATTGACCAGGGTGATGAAGGCTTGTTCTAAATTTTCTACTGGCCCACCATCCATCTTTCTCACGCATTTCACATGGCATGATAACTCAATTTGTGGTACTTCAGCGGTAGTGCCTGCATATTGTTGCCATTTATAAGGGTATGATAAACATCTGTGTCACGAGACACGCTAATTCAAACTGCCTATAGTGAAGAATGAAGTTGCTGATGCATCAGTTGATGTATAAACACCACCGCGACTGACTACAGACCTTCTTTATTGTTGTGGATTTGGCAGATTTCTCACATACCTGGTTCCAATAGGTCTGACGGTGTTATCTCGTCATGTGCTATCTTCACGTTGTGTCTTCTAGTATTAAGATCCATTTACGGTCTAGGCAGGTTGCACGTGAGGAGGACTTCTGTGCTAATACTACAGTCCTGAATATCTTTCTTCAGGGAGCATTTCTAGATTTTATTATTTGAGCAGATTCAGCAGGGAATTTGCCACAAGTCGGGCTCTTGATTTTACTACATTGGGTTCTCATCTGAAAGATTAACCTCTTGGCTGTTCCCTTGGCATTTCACCTTCATGCGAGGTGAGGGAGGCTATGGTACATTTTCACTGGTGTATTTGGGCGGACCAATTACTATCGCACTTCTGTGAGTGATGCCTAGATTTGTTCCGATATTACTTTTCCTTCTGATTTTTGACCTCCCTGTGTTACAATTCTTGTTGCAATTTGAGAGTATTGATTTTCATTATTCGGCTCAGAGAGTCTTGAATACATCTACACACGAAAAATTGCGGCCATACTGGAAAATTCCACAAATACTTTTGCAAAGTCCTCCAAAGGTCTTTAACATGTTTACTTGTGGGTGTTAAGGCCATGGATTCATTATATGCTATAGAGACCATAACCACACATGAGCTTTTAATGAGTTAAGAGTCTGTTGGACCGGTACATTGCAGGTTGATCACAGCCCTACCTAGATTACCACGTTTTTTGTGACACTACCCTCCATGGCCACACGAGACATTGTTTCGATGTCCAGTGTTCTATAGAACTTTGTGGCTTGGCCATAATTCTATCTCATCTGGCTCAGCTAATTTGATATTGATCGAGCAGTTACTGGATATGGCCAGCTAAACTTTCACTGTCCATGATCAGTACTTCACTCCCTAAAGATCTTCTTTTACTCATCTCCGCTTCACTAGCTTTGCTAATTAGAGGAGAGTATAGTTGATCAACGCTCTCTTGTCATTGAATTGCACACACTTATTTGTCGAGGGACTGTTTACTTTGCAGACCACAGTTCATGGTATTGTCGGAGTGTTAGTTTTTTTCATACAAATTATCACTGGACTACATTTGCATATATTTGCTAGATCAATCGAGGGCTGCGTGATACTAATTTTCTTTCGTTCACATGTGAAGATCATGATTACCTTGTCGATCTTGGAATACATCTCCTAATGTATGGGAACGCTAATGGCCGTCTCATGTATTGTACGAGCGTAAACGAATGGACTTGTTTTTCTGGCGAGTGCAGTTTCAGTTGGCCTGATCCATACATTTATTGCTTGCTATAGTTTTTCACCATGATTTGCTTGTATAATTCAGAAATTGCTTTGCTTGATCTATGGGTGATTTCTGCTTTATATTCTACTGTGGCAGTTGTGAGGTCAATGGATTCCATAAGGAGCCCAATTCATCTTAGAGCGCAAGAAGTACAAGTTCCCAGTAGACGGGTTTTTTTTTCAGCATCACCGTGTCACTTCTACTTCATCTCTCTCTTTATACTTTTAGACTATTGTCTTGGTACTTTCTTTGGTGTACCCTCGACAAGCGACAATGGTTTAAGGCCGAAATGCCCAATCGATGCTAACCACATCCTCCCTTGGTCGTCTCCCCAAAGGGAGATTTACACAATCTGAGGTTGATGTATCAGATGCCACTATTAACCTAGAACATAGGTATAAAAGCATAGTCCAAACCATGTTGTATAATCGGCTACCTCTCTACATATTCGATTCCAAGACCACTCGTGGCATTTTTCTAATATATTGCTCTAGTTTGCCTGTTATTAAGCCACTTCCTGGGCTTTTGTTACTCTGCGATCGTACCTTTGGTTTGATATTGCACATAATTTTCGCTGTACTTCCTTTAAGGTGGCAAAGTCTATCGTCATAATAATCGGCGGTGACACATGTTGATACTGAGATACTTACATCAGGCTGAAGCAGTCTTCCATATTGAGCCTTATTCGATTAAGCAATGTGGTAGGAACAGGTACATTAGATAGATTGGAATTGTTTATGTTACCGTCAAATACTCATAAAAAACGTTAAATGTTGGGAGGGATTCAGCGAAATTACTAGGTGGGGGAAAGGGTCGGAAAAATGGTTTTTTAGATAAGTGTACCGCCAAATTAGTGGGGGGGCGCAGTTTGGTGAACAAATCAAGGAAATAGGGGCGTGCCTTTTAAGATGTAATAACCATTGCTAGGTATCTCTGAAACTTCAGAAAATATTAATATTGAATTCACTGCCCCTAAAATGTAAGTTAGACACTAAAAATAGTAATTTATCTATTCTACGTGAGCTATGATCCACGTGGATGTTCACCACAACGCTCTCATTAACTATTACGGCTTGACATGATAACACGCAGATCGGAAACACCGATACACCATTGTCACAAGATAGGATTATCAGGATGAGTGGGTGCACCTACACGCTACTTGTATAATAGAGTTGTTTCGATCAGGGTGGTTCATAACTTCAGCGCTTCTCACAGGCATGATTATAAGTACTGTGAAAACATGATTTACATGATCCTTTGACAAGTTAACTCTGATATTTATAGACTCTGATAAAATACGCTATAAACATAGATCCAATCGAATCATCTCAGATAGAACTTACAATCGAGGGTAATTCGAACTAAACCTCGGATAGAAATGCCCCTTTTGTGTTAGGCCGGAATTTAGTTTAACGTTAGAAGTCAAATTTAGGGACGAGAAACGAAATTTTTATTATTAAACTTGGTTCAGACATTGCTTAGAAAATCTAAAAATTTGACACTCTATATTTCTTTACCGTTGCGCTACAACATAATTATAGGCATTTCAAAATGCGCGCTCTTCAAATATGGCCCTTACTAAAAAAAATGAACGTAAAACAACATCGACGCTATTGTCCTTAACAAATAAGGGAAATTTCTAAATGGAAAAGGAATTGGCATCTGTTAAAACAGTTACCGGATATGTCAACACAATTCAAAACCCCTTAAGGTGAGGACTTATTTCTTATTTAAAATTCTATCCATTTTGTAGACGACCTAAAAGTTTTAAATAAAGTTATAAAATACGGTAATGTCTCTGGTCTGGGAGTAAGATAGCACAACTATCTCACTATATGGATTTATTTTACTCTTAAGCATGCAACTGGTTACCTTCGTCAAGTAACTGTTGCCGGGCTTAAGGAACCAAATTGAATTTGGTAAAAAATGTTCGTCATTAGTTATGTGCATAACATGTACATTGCCATTCTTCATTAAGAATTTCTTTAGGATATTGGTGTTACGCATATAAAGGTATTGAAACCCTTGAATATAATTATTGCAACATAAAAGAATGTCAATTTTTGTTTGTAGTAATAAAAATTTCGTTCCGTCTAAATTGCTTCTAAATTTTCAACATTTTCTATCAAGGTTCCGTATATCGTGAAGATCGATTATCATGTTTTCGTTATCAGGTCTATCGTGAGATTGTCCATCATGTTTTCGTTTATCATGTTTTGCTTATATCCTATCGTAATCGTGCGTGTATCCTATCCTACTCCTATCGTGCGTGTATCGTGTTTCCGATCGTGTATCATGTCAAGTATAACGTTGCTCAACGTATCATAGCTCACAGTGAATGATAAAAACTATTTTTAGTGTCTAACTTAACATTTTAGGGGGCGTGAATTCATATTAATATTTCTGAGTTCAGAATCACCACAATATTCAGCAGCCATCTTGATTTTCAAAATGGCCCGCTAATTCTACACTTATCTAAAACCATTTTTCAGTCGCTGTCAAATGTAACGTTTATGAGACAAAAATTCAATCTGTAATACGTACAAGTTAATGATATAAATGAGATGCTACCTGATGAAGACTCAAAGAGTTCAGAAATGAGACTTTGTTATTAAAATAGGATATGGGCAAAATTCAACGCAAGTCGGTGCAGAGCAAAGCCAGGAGTGCTTAATGGCGCTGCAAGTAAAGGCGGGGCATAGTAGGGCATTACAAGAAAGTTTGACTGCTTTAAGCAGATGGGCACTGTCATTTCAACCTCAGATTTGAAATTGCCAAGACACCAAGGAGATGTTTTACATCGATCTGGATCCCACCACGTTTGCCACAAAGAAACCAAACAAATTAAGGAGAAGAGAAGACACTGATAGCTGAAAAAAATCACTGATTTTAAGTTTTGTCTGATTTATATGAGTGATAAACTGAGAAAATATAGGCAAACATGATCAGCAACAATTTTGAATCGATCATGAATGCAGCAAAAATGGATCAGCAAACTGCTGGATACAGTTGTGCAAGAACGCTTTACTTCCTCTTAAGATGTTCAAGATCACAAGTTTAATTGTCCAACTGAGAGAAAAGTCCCAGATCAATTTTGCAAGCTGTTATGAAGTGAAAAAAACCTTATACCTCAGAATGTCTCACAAACAGCTTGATTAGGTTCAAATCTGCCAGAGGTATTATCTCCTATGCAGCTGGAGGATGTAATCTGAGGAAGTACTGAAGCTAAGCTATTCCAGTCCCTCATTCATAGCAGAAATTGATGAAGTCTTAGACCCTGGACAGAAATTCATTCTCTGGAGGAAGTTATCAAAAAGTAATCTGGTACTTGAGAACTATGACGTTCAACAGAGCTGCATACCTTATCATTGATGGCCAAGCAATTGTCATGGCCTAAACCCACAAAGTAACATGTTAAAGACCTTTGGAGACCTTTGAAAAAGTATTTGTGAATTTTCCAGTATGGCCGCAATTTTCGTGTGTAGATGTTTTGTTGACCGAATGATCTCCTCATGAAAGATGGTACCGGCAAAGGAGAAAAAAGGCTAGGCTATACGAAGATAATTTCAACACCAGATGTCCATTACCGCAATGATTGGCAAGGGTTCTTTGTGACGCCAAAAACAGACAGACTGGCAAACCCTCTCTCTCAAGAAATTAATCAGAAATGCCCCTGAAGAAAGATGTTGTAAGTAACAGCTGGTGGCTTAACTGAGCCACTGAAGTGGCAACTGCCAGTAACCAGAGTTGGCCATAGAAAATCTGAGATCCACACATAAGCCGACACGCGGTTAGCTTTGCACTGTGCAAACCACTCATTCTCCTACAGTTGTTGTATGGTGTCGTGACACAGATGTTTCTACTTATTGTTAATGGCACAGTCAGGCCAATCAACAAAAGAATCTGCATGAAAAGCAGGGACAGTAAGGAAATTAAAGTTCATCCCCGTCAATGTCTAATCATTAATGCTTGGAGTTTGGAAACCTGAAAGCTGCACTGCTTTGTTGTCATTCCATCAATATCAGGGTCAGACACAACATCTTATTTAGCTGGACATACGAAGAAAGACTGCAGACTACTGTATTCCTGTAAGAACACGACTTATTTCTGATCTTGGAAAAAGCCCAGAACTGTCAACAGAAACAATTCTTGCGAATTGGTACTAAGTTCAGGAAGTCATTACAAATATGAAGCAGATGTGTCCTATTCCAAGAAGTCCTTAAACTTTAACATTTGCCACGACATCAGATGCTACAAACTCCATCATCAGAGGGCCACATCCCCAGCAAGGATCTGGCAGAAAGCCTTACCAACCTTAGCCAGAATTTCCCCTGCACAGGTATGGGATGAGGTTGTAGGTGCCATTTGATAGCAGAACTTACTGCCACCAGTCCCGAGAGCATGGAGCACTTAGTGAGCTGCAAATTGCTCTCAGATGCTATCACGTCGATGTGGTTGTCGCAAGCAAATATGACATGCACAGGCTGTTTGTAAATGCCAAAGATTATTGTTTTAATGTCAATAATGTCTAAAATATGTGTGTTGTTAAAACAGAAACTCAGTAAAGATGTAATGCAATGTTTAACACTTTGAAAAAGCAGGACCGTCAAAGTATACATGATACTCTCTATAAACATGCCATCCAGTTCTCACCCTCAGTGTATATGCATTGTACTATTTTCTAACAGTCCAGTATTGTTTTAATTTTTTTTAACAAAAGAGAAACCCAATACTTGTAACAAAAATGTTCTATAATAAATTGTTCTTTTAATCAGCTGTTACAAAATAATATGAAATTATACTTAATATGTATAGTGTATTTTCCTGTGCATTCGAGGAATATTAAATCACTGCTCCATTAGTATATGATGAGTATAGTATGTTATACATTAATTATATTGAGAAGGCTTGTATAATATAAAAATATGTCAAGCATTTTATCCATTATATTATATGTATGCTCGGACCCAATTTATTTTCACCTAAATAACCTTAATCATTATTATGTCTCAGTTTATTCAGAAATTACAGTGTTTTGGTGGGTATTTTAAATCTCAAGATGGCTGCTGCAAAAATTGTAGTAGTAGAAACTTTGGACATACAAGTATTTAATTTTTAGGCCTCATAAGTTTGATTTAAAAAGCAAAAGAACATATTTCTTATTAATTATGAATTAGGATATGATGTAAGCTTTTATAATTGGCAACCATTTTGAATTTCAAGATGGCTGTTGCAATAATGGTGGTGGCATGAACCTTGATCACATTACGATTGAATTCATTGGCACCCTAAATATTAACTTAGGCACCGAAATCATGTATACCAGACCCTGAATAATACAGATATGAGGCAAATTTATGGAATTGGCAGTGATTTTGGCCGCCATTTTGTTTTGCTATTTTGAGTGGAAAAATAAAAAAATACAGCTTGGCATGGGGCAGATTTGGAATCAGCATACCCAAATTATGTTAAAACAACTGCATGCCAAATTCTACTCTAAAACGCCTAAACAAGTCTGAATTTTAAAAAGTGGGCTCTGACTATCACGTTTTTCTGGAAATACATCGGTTATTCTTATTCATTGGCTGTATTTTCGTTGTAACAAACTGTAATATATCGCCAACTCAGTAATCGACTCAAAGATCAAATCATACATGCCTTGTTTTTTTTTTTTTAAATTTGTTGATTTATCGTAAACCCTTGGCAACGGACTTTTTGTGTGCTCTGTAATTCGTTCAAATTTTTGGCACCGGATTGATTGGGCTATTTCTGCACCGGACTT
>CAJDSM010045615.1:1454-12442 GCA_903981925.1 Ostrea lurida
AATTCCTGAGGGTGGATCTACCTTAAGTCTACATGTATTTTCAAATTTATATGATCTTGAGGCAAGGTTGCCCAATTGATAAAAAAAAGCTAAAATAAAAACAGCAGTCCGCAAGAAATGATAGTTAACAGTTGAGGTCAAATTGAAAAACAATTTTTGTCACAATGAATTACCTCTCTTTGCTTGCAATTGCTCTTGTCCTTCATCAATCTTACTTTTTCATTCATAATCATCAATAACTCAGAGAGATTAATTTAGATAGCCAATCTTATCTTGTTTACACTATTTTGTGTCGCCCACCTCATTTCATACAGGGCTCTTGATTCTCTATAAGTGGGGCCGTTGATCAGCCCTGTTCCTTATTGGAAAAAATTACCCCTTTTTCCCAATTTAAAAGGTGGAATTTTACTCGATTACCCTTACGGAATTTTTTTTTTAGCATATCGTGAACACTAAAGAACAGATTTTTAGATATTTACAATAAACTTACTGTGTTATGTGTAAATAGATTGAAAACAAAAGAAAATAAAAGCAAAATCAGTTTTACGTGAATGTTGATTTTCCCAATTTCCCCCTAAATAATTGTAAATTTACCAGTTTGAATGGCCCCAACCCCATTTCCCAAAAATGGCGTGAAAACCCACCCATGTCATAGGCGCCAAGATGAAAACAAAAGGTCTAGCAAACCAGTCACTTCTCTAAACTGGATATTTTCGTTTCAGTCCAGCTTCTAGTCTGTTTACAGTAGTTTGACAGTATTTATCTTTTTCATCATCAATGATTTAGAAACCTCTGTGAATTATTAAGTTGATGCACGTGCTGTAACTTTGATAGATATTCTTATCATTTAATTTTATTTCACGTGATCACCTAGTGCCGATTCTCATTTTTAAAACACCTTTAAGAAGTGAGGTGATTTTTCGATCACGTACCTGAACAAAAAGTAAAGTCTAATGGACATTGTTTTGTTGTTGTAATAAAATTAAATGATAAGAAATAAATCTTATATTTTTTCGAGTGATATGCAGGTTATCACGAGATTTTAGACGGTAAAACTTTTCATCAATGCGGCATTGATGAATTTTACCGTCTAAAATTCGGTGATACCTGCATCACCCGCAAAAATATAAGATTCATTTCTTTATACACAAACTGTACTGTTTCCGGTTCATAACACGGTTTGGAAAAACAATATGAACTCGTAGCTGGTCATAAAAAATGCAAAGTAGGTCAATCAATCATACGCTATGTGAAGAAAACAGCACATAATCCTTTGAAACTGATAGATGGTAAAGAAACATTGTTTTGTCACCAAGGTTGTCCAAGAGGATTTTGTGTCCTTTTATGAAGTGAAAATAAGTGCATCAGAAATTTCAAGCTTCTGCAAATCGTGACGTTGTAGACGACATCACGATCAAATTGATGATGTCAAACAATAGCAAAGCGAAAAATTCGGGATAGAAAAAAAGTAAATCAAAATATGTGTTTAATGAAAGTTGTTCATTACCGGATTTTAAATATTTCCTGAGCCTTGGCGAGGGAAATATTAAATCTGGTAACTCATTCATAAATTTCATATGCCATTTAAGCACTCATTGAAGATCCTTTATTATAATTTCAGTTGAGTGACAAATACGAGGCAGCATTGAATACAATAGGTGACTTAGAGAGGCAGTTGGAAGTAACAAAGAAACAGCAAACATTTTACAGTGAGAAGTGCCAAACACTAGAGAAAAACATTTCTCTGCTGTATATCACAGCCAAGGCAGAGTTAGGAAGGAAAGACACCCAGATTGAGGAATTCAGGTACCAATGTCATTTTGTTTTTTCATTTTTTAAAAACATACATTATTGGATTGAAGTTTTACATATGGATATTTAAGCAACTTGTTTGCTAAACTTGTTTGCTAAACTTTGGGAAAATATTTATTTTTCTGCACAATAATTTAACAAGACACCCAGGGTTTCCTTTCCCCATAAATAATTAGGATGGGAGACCTCTTATAAATAGGCTCTACCTGCTGCCCTATCCTATCATGTCAAAAGATATGTTTGAATCAAATTTTAAAATCAGACAAAATCTCTACCTTATTGACTCCTATTCTTTAGTTAATATATTTTGATGAGTTTGATTTGGAACACATAATTACGCTCAGATAAAATTTATATTTATAGAACGGAACTGAAATCCAGGAATTCTAGATGGAGGCCAAACTGCAACAAATTTCAAACTGCTGATGATTTGACAGAGGACNTCCAGGAATTCTAGATGGAGGCCAAACTGCACCAAATTTCAAATCACTGATGATTTGACAGAGGAAAAAATTCATACAAGAAGCAATGGGCATAGTGCAAAGGTCAAATCAAGTGTTGATGATAAACTGATGAAGGACAAGCATCAGAAGGAATCCAAAACATCTCCCAGGAAAAGGAAACTCGTGAGTTCATGGGAAGATCTTAAAGACGATTCCAAGAAAAGATTAAAGAGAGATGAGTCAACATCTTCGAAAGGAATTCTTTTACACTGTGAAAAGTCCATGGATGGATTAATATCAGCTAGGAAACTTGTAGAGAAGAGCAAAAAGGACTTGCGAAACAGAAAATCCAGTGAATTAAAGAGGTCCTCAAGGGATCATTCGGTATCTGTGATAGAGGGGGACCTTCCTGACGAAAGTTCTTCGAAAGTGATCTCAAAACGTGAACAATCTTCTGTGAATGCTACTAAACAGGGTAGTAATTCAGGAAAGCAGAAAGACAATAAGGAAAATATATATCATTCAAAAAGTTGTCCAAGTTTCGAAGGTTTGATTAAGAATCACAAGGAGATGGGAAGTCCAAAGGAAAAATCTGCACTGGAACGTGTGTGCACAACTTCTGAATTATCTTCAAGCAGAATCAGTCAGTCGACGTCTGAAACAAGTGACAGACGTACGGAAAAATATCCATGCAGAGCAAAGACGGAAAGAAGTAGAAGTGAGAAAGAAAAGGAAAGGAAGTATCCAGAGAAAAAGCTGTCCAGTAAATCTCGGAGATCAAGTAAAGAAGATTTGGAAAGGAAAGAAAAATACAACAAAAAACCCTGTTCTGTAGTTTCTAAAATCGATGAAAGGCAATCTTACAGACATTCAGAAAGAGACCCTCAGAAAAATTCTGGGTCTCGGATAGACTTGACACGACAGGGACACACTGATTCAAATGCAAAGGATACAGATTTGAGATATAAACTTCAACGAAAAAATAGACATGGATCGAATAATCGCAAGCATGATCTATTGCCAGACAAAGAAATTAAGGAAGGCCATATAGAACAAGAAAATTCAAAAAGTATCAAAAGATTCAAGCCTGACCAAATCAAATTTGATGAAGAAAAAGCTTCTGTCAGGAATTCGTTGTCACCGAAAAGAGAAAAGTCTCGAGTAGAAAGGAAATCAGATGATGTATCGAATACCAATACTTCCATTGAGGGAGTGTGGTCTGATTTCATTGCGGAGAACTCTAAGCATCATCCAGAAACATATTCCAATAATGACTTTCAAAACACTTCAAAAGGAAAGGAGTTTGAGTCCAGAAATTGTGATGCAGATGATGTTCGGCTGGGTACTTTGTGTAATGGAAAAAGACTATTGACGCCAAAACAAAAAAGTGAAAAGAAGCCTTTAACTCCACATCAGAGCTCTGTACAAAGTGGGNCCAAAACAAAAAAGTGAAAAGAAGCCTTTAATTCCACTTCATAGCTCTGTACAAAGTGGAAAAACTGAAGTGTCAGCGATAACAGGTCTTGAAGAAGCAATGGTGAGAGTGAATGAAGAAAAGTTTTCGAAATATGCAGAAGCATCCAACACAGAAAAAGGAGCATTATCAAACATAGGCAGCCATATTTCAAAGACGGACGATATCAAAGAGCTTGAAGGTAATGCTGCATCAAAACTTTTGTCGAAAGAGCACAAAAAGTGTTCCAAAGAGAAACATGAGAGATCACAAAAATGCCCAAATCCTGCTCTTTGTATTGCAAAAGATAATGATCCGTCCAATTTGTTTATAGAGGAGTTAATATCAATGGATTGTAAAGATGAAGATCTCTTCCCTAATGCGCAAGATAATGAAATAATTGCCACATCAGACAATGTTAGTTATCCTGTACATGTTACTGAAGATGGAATTAAAGATTGTGGAGATTACAAAGCGAAAGCACCGGATGCACAGGAGAATAGCTTAAGCTGTTTTGATATAAAGATCCATGTGTCTGAGAAAGAAATGGATGATTTGCTTGGTTGTGAATCTAACCCGAGTGACGGAATCAAACCAGCACATTTGAGTAAAAGGAAGACTGAAATCCCAAAAGTTCAAAAAGAAGTTTCATCAAGGACTAAACCTCAGTCTTGTAACATTGAGTCTTTCAACAAGAAAAACGAGAAGGAATCCGATGATGCTAGAAAAAATCTCAGCAAGGAAATGAAACAAAAAAATGAAGCTCTAAAATCCAAGCCAGTGTTGAAGCTCCCGCTGAGCACAGAACAAGTGTTTTCAGAGAGTATTGTTTTCAAGGAGACCAACAAGCCAAAATCTTTTAGTGAGTCAGTGTATGTTTCTGTGAAAGGTACAAAAATAGTTTTGAAATCAGAAGCATTGAGAGCAGAAGATAAAAAGCCTGGTCCAAAGAACAGTCTGTCCAAAAAAGAATATGATGCAGATCGTGAATTTCTAAACCAGTTAAAAACAAAATACTCAAAAGAGCAATTGAAAAATTGTCAAAAGCAAAAATTGGAAATAAAAGACTGTCAAGTTAGTCATGTGCAGGATGACAAGACAAAAAAATCTCCAGAGAAACACATTCCTTCTATTGACGAAAAGACAGGGCACCAGGATGTTTACAAAGATAAATCTGTACCGAGTTGTGTCTTAGATCATAAAGGACTTTTGCAAGACACAAAAAGTTGTGACTATTGTGAAACAGAGATCACAAATTCATCTGATCAGTCAGACAACATTGCAAGCAGTGTACATAAAAGTAGCAGTGAAGATTTTGGGACTGTGAAACTTCAAACAAGTACACCGAACAAAGATGAAGATCAATTAAAAGATAGTGGTTCCAAAGTGGAGATTATAGAAATTGGTGTGGACAATGTCAAGGGTCATATGATGGATCGTATGTTGGAGGAAAATAGAACTTCTGTGAAAGAAAATGTGGACTGCTTTTCTCAGGAAGACTTTAATTCGAGTGAAAGATCCTCCTTCATAAACTCAGGAAATGGGGGTCAGATGTTGGAAGAGCCAATGGAAATAGCAAGATCTACTTCACCCGTGCATCTCGCATCTCAATGTTCTTCAGTGTCAATTGACTTCATACGCAACAGTATCATGAAAAAAATAAAAGAAAAGGAAACGGTGCCTGAGCATAATCCCAGTAGTATGAATTCATCTTCTGTGAAAGAACAGACAAATTTTGAACATATGGATGCCATTAACGAAACATTACCTTTGCCAGTTGAAGATATGCCAAAATTTAAAACTTGTTTACCAAGTAAACCAGTACAAGAAGAACATGTACAGTCACCAACAAAATTCGCTGCCCCAGTGGATGAATTAAGTAAGGGTAATGTACATGTATGTAGGGAAGTGCACACAGAAACTGAATGCATTACAGAGTTTTTCGATGAGGAAAGCCAACTAGATATAAGTTACACGGTTTCATTAAGAGCGAAAGATGGAATAAGTGTGAGAAAGCAGTCCTTTAGTAAAGTAAGTGATGTCGAGGAAACTGATGAAAATATGTGTTTAGTTGCTGGATCTGGAATGGAGTTTGAAGATGAAGTGATTGAAACAGAAAGTGATTTAAAGTCAACTCTGCAACTTAGTGAATCAGAAGAAGGCGAGATCCATTCATCGGATAGTGAAAATGATCACAGAAAGGATGGAAATAAAAAAACCAAAGGGAAAAATTTGAGGGATTCTCGATGTAAAAGTGAAAAAGAATCGAGCAATAGAAACAATCGTTCTTCTAAGCACAAATCAAGTTCTAGCTCAATGACAAAGGAAAGGAAAGGTAAGGAAGTAGATAGGTTCAGAAAAAAATATCCACAAACTGAAAAATCTGTAAAACCAAGAAGTTCTAGGATAGACTCTGAAAGGAAGCATGAGGTTAAGGAGGATACTTAAAAAGACGGGACTTATCAAATCAAAAGTACCCGTTCGTTGCAGTAGCAGAGATAAAAAGAGACCGGGACTGTTTATCAAAATCAAAGTCCCCGTTCGGTGCAGTAGCAGAGATAAAAGAGACCGGGACTGTTTATCAAAATCTTATTCAAAATCAAAGTCACCCGTTCGGTGCAGTAGCAGAGATGATAGAAATGTTGAAAGAAAAAAAATTGATGACTCGAAACAAACAGTATCACACAGACATAGCAGTACCAACCGCAGCAGTGAGGATAGGGATAGACGTTCTACAAGTAGCTCTGAAAGACATGGAAGATCTCACCGTGATTCCAAAGACGCAAATGTAGACAGGCATTCCCAAATACGCTGCGATAAGTCTGATAGAAAGGCAGACAGACACACCAGCACACGATATGACAGCACAGTTACAAAATCCACTCCAAGAGATTCAAATAGAACACCACGAGGCTCCCGTAGAAAATCATTTACAAGGAACTAATGTAATTCCGTAAGAGTACCTGAATGTTGTTGATTTGTTATTGTAATTTATGATGAAGACGTTGTGGAGAATTGCAGTTGATGTTAAGTTATTCTATTTTCAAAGCTTACCTGGTAGGTCATTTACGTGTTTGTTCATTGACTTGTTTGTCATTATAATGGATGGATCATTAATTTAGAAATTCAGTTCCATCTACATAGTGCTTGCAGGGGGGGGGGGGGGGGGGGTTGGTAAACTAGCGCCAGCTTCACAAAGCAGTGATGTGTTTGTAGATATTGCAATACAGATGGAGATAACGAGTCAAGTACACTTTAAAGACTGACCTAACTCAAGCAGATGAGGCTTGGTTATTCTTCAATATATTGTGTTATTTATCAGGGAATACATGTATATATATATACTTGTACATATAAGTATACCGAGGTAGAAAGCATCCACGGAAAGTGCTGTTTGGACATTTTGTACCATTAGAAAGGATATGTTTTTCACAGATTAAAATGTGTTAAAAATAGGGGAGACTGTGTTTTGTACTCTGATTTAACCTGTGCTGCTCGAGGTGCAAGCGAACAGAGATGATTTCAACTATTATATGACGTCTAGTGACATTTGAGCTCAACACGACTAATTTTTAGTTTAATCAGTTTTTGTATGCCCGTTTTTATGGAATAGCAATGTCTGTCCATTTGCGATTTTCTATTTCTGCTCCTCGAAAATTTTTGGGGAAGCATATGGTTGCTGTAATTCCATCTGGTCATCAATTGGAGCTGATATCCTAAATCTTTCATCAGAAATTGAGACAGTTTATCACAAATATTCCTTGAGATGAAGGCTTGTGAACCAAGGTCTTCTGAGGTCATTTTTGATTAGTCAAGGTCACTCTGTACATGTTTTCTTTTATGAATATAAACTTCATTTCAGCAATATTTCAACAGTTATTAAACTTTTGTTCAAGATCATTTTTGAAAGGCCAAGGTCATACAGAATAAGGAAAAAAATTCCCTATTACAGCAGTTGGTCATATGTCGCACAAATGAGGAATAGGCAAAGGTCACTTGAGTTCATTTTGTAAAGGTTGAGGTCGCTCAACATATACCTTGCATATATATTAAAATATCCTTCATTTCAACAGATCATTATGTTAGTCAGTATTTCCTTTCTTAGATGCTGTTCAGGAAGCATCTATCAGATTGTCTGGTATTCTTGTTTTAATTCTCTGTCGTACGTCAAGCCGGAACTTGCTGTTTAACTTTGTTGTGAGACATTTTAAATTTGATCCAGTTCGATCTTTACCACTTTATTTGAAATATCAAACTCAGACTCAAACTCCTAGCTTTCCCTTTCGCAGTATCAATATATTGGTTAAAACAGACGTCTTTCAGGAAACCAAGTTCTTCAGTTCTTGCCATTTGTCACGAGTTTAATCGTTTATTTAATTGATTGATTGATTGATTATTTACTGTTTTACGTTCCACCGAGAATATTTCACTCATATGGAGACGTCACCAATGCCGGTGAAGGGCTGCAAAATTTAGGCCTATGCTCGGCACTCGGGGCCTTTGAGCAGGGAGGGATCTTTATCGTGCCACACCTGCTGTGACACGGGACCTCGATTTTTCCGGTCTCATCCGAATGACCGCCCCATTTAGTCGCCTTTTACGACACGCAAGGGGATGCTGGGGACCTATTCTAACCCGGACCCCCACGGGTTTCGTTTATTTAAAGGTTGAATATGAGACTGGTTCTCTGTATAAAAAAGTGAAGACGATCGCGTGTCAATGTATGCCACTTTTTTATGACTTTACGTGTGTCAGTTTGGAGCTTTGTTGCATGAAGACTCATGGACAGACCATCCTTATTTCAATTAGCCTTTAACCCGTGGGGTCCGGATCAGGAATAGATACCCAGCAACCCGTAATGATAAGTGAACGTACTCCATATACAGTGAAATTACATGTATTCTCGGTGGGAGCAGTAAAACAATAGATACCAATGCAATCAATTAGCTTTACTGCATAGGGCAACATTGCGGTTGATGATTACTTGTACGATCCTTCTTTTTTTGAGGTTCCACACCATGTTTCTCATTTGTGACGAGATCTATGCATGTGTCTACTAATCCTTCAACAATTATCCGACATATTCTGAACAAAGGTAATTTGAAAGTTTAAAGGCTCAAGCCACACTGGATCGGCATGTTCTGATATCGGTGCGAATGATGGCAAAAATTTACCGATAGTACGATCAGTCGGACAAGTTTTGCTACAATTCTCCATTTGCAATAACGTCTCATGCGATTTGGGTGGAAAGAATCATCGTCAGCAGAGGTGTTGACACAGGCATTTGACTTTTAAATATTACAATTAATTGGATTTTTTTTTTTAAATCGTTCCCGTAAACATTTAAAATTAATATTATTAATGTACGGGAAGATCGTTTCAAAATCAAATAAATTAAAACGTCAAGTGCCTGTGGTGATAATGATGTAGCGAGTACGATTAGTGGTACGTAGATAATTTGCGACTGGTCGTACGACAATGCAAGATCTGTCTGCGACTTCGACTCGGCAGGTTCGAACATTCAAGCCTTGCTGCGACTGACTTTGCTGCTTGTTGACAATAACGAATTTGGTATTATTTCTGCGCTCTTTCCACGTATATTCCAAATTAAAAAAAATAGTCGCAAGCTAGAGTCGTAACCAGGTTCGTAAGCTCGGGTGCGTGACTAGGCCTTTATGTAAGATCGTAGTATTAGCTGCAATGATGAACGCAGAGAGCGTGGTAGCATGCCTGGTGTGATCGTATAAGTCGTAATGTAAATCGTGGTATGATCGTTGATGGGAGCGGTACTAGCAGAGTAGTGGTCGTATATAAATAGGACGATTTTAGTACGACCTGTGCCACGACCTCAGATACCGTAGTACCTCCACCGCCTGCCGCCTCTTCCCACGACCTCATCTACGCTGCAGGACGCTCTTTTTCACCCACGCTGTCACTAGCGAATGTTTTGAACATGTGTAAAATACGTTAGCGCGGTCGTGGTCGACCACGACCAGCGCCACGTCATACCTACGACCTCCAAGACTTCACGACGACCACGCTACGAGCCTGTCACGATTTAGACAAAAATCAACATCGAGAAGATCGGTCCGGTGTGATGGGGGCTTTAACTGTTCTAAGTAAACTTGGAGCAGTCGTAGAGCTGTTCTAAATAACTTGGAGCAGTCGTAGAGCTCTTCTATAAGTGAACTTAGAGCAGTCGTAGAGCAGTTCTATAGCAAGTCAGCAGAAACTGCTCTAAGTAACTTGGAGCATGCATTAGAACGGCTCTGACGACCGCTTTTAAGAGAGGTTAAAGGCAGGTAAGCATACAAAAGGCGAAAGGTTAACATGTGTCAAACGTAATATAGTCCAAAAAAGCATGACACCAAAATCGAGTGCAAGGGCACACGGACCTCCTGACAAAACCGAAGTAGGATCATGTGCCATGGAGGAGTTAAGCGATCCTCTGCTGAAACGGGATTCACAACCCGCCGTGAGCCCTGATCGAAATAAAGTAAACGGGATTTACCACGTAATCAAATCTAGTAGTGAAATTGAACAGATCTAACAAAGGGTATGAAACAAATTTCGAGCAATCATATGATTAGTATATTTGTAATCGCAAAGCAAAAAGCGGCTCTATTATAGCGACCGTACCAAACTGCGAAATGATGACGTTTAAGACGAGATTCGTTTATAACCCTGAAGCAAGCATCACCTTTTTTTATTAAGTAAGTTTGGCCTCGCTTAAAAAGTCCTCAACTATACTAGCAGGCTCTTGTGCGTATCGAATAACGGGAGATATTACACACGCATAAGCAGGTGATAGGTGGTAAAATATATTTACTACATTGAAGGAAATGTTGACGATTGCTAAGTGTAAAGTCATCACGCTTATACATATAATGTAGTTGCAAGTCTGCCAATAGAGTCAATGTTTAAGTAAAATATCCGCAAAATAGGACGCAACGAGATGTTCAGAAAATTCTGTGTTCCTTATATTCGGTTCATCTGATAATTCAAAATGGAATCCAAATTGTGAAAAATTATATGATGTGTTAAACACTGTTAGAAATTTAATTTGAAAGCATTGGTAATATTCCATTCATCAAGAACGCACACTGCCATGCGATGTAAATACGAATTATATTCAAGCTGTTCTTGGTATTGGGCATCATCTCAAAACTAGAAGTGATAGGCAGATGAATATCACTGAGAATAAATAGGAATACCTATAGTTGCGTGATCCGACATTTGCTCAATCAAAACCGCATGTTGGAAATGTCATCATGCTCACT